>SRMA01025379.1:8712-33014 GCA_007224835.1 Danionella cerebrum | reverse complement strand
TTCTACACATGAATCGAAATAATTGTGAGTTTATGGCTTTTGAGAAAGGGAACCTTGCTCCTGCATCTGTTCTTTGACAAAGTTTGTAGTAAGAAACTTTGGAATTCTGTTTGACAGTGTGGTTAGAGCAGAGGTGTGGACTTGAGTCATATGACTTGGACATGAGTCAGATTTGAGTCATTAATTTGGTGACTTGAGACTTGACATAACAATGTGGCAAATACCTGCAAATTGATTTGGACCCTTTGACTCTGAAAGACTTCAATTCACACTTCGCTCTGTACGAGTTTGTATGCATACTACCGTGTCTGGGTAGGTTACTGGGAAGTTTCTGCATTTTAGATACAGTGTTTGTTTTGTATCTAAAATTTAATTTTTCCACAGATTTAATGTTTGGTTTGATGCATTTTAAGGTTAAGGTACATTTACATTACATTTATGCAGTCGGCACATGAACAACTGGAAAGCTTTTATTATTGTTACATCTATTATTTCTTTTTTTGTAAATGACTTTAAATGATATAAAATGACAGTTTTGCAACTTGAGACTTGACTTGAACTTGCCCTGTATTGACTTTGGACTTTACTTGAGACTTGACTCGGTCCCACCACTGGGTTAGAAAAACGTTTTTTTCCAAAAGTCATTCACAATTACATTTACTTTCATCCAAAACATCAAGAAATGAACACACTCGATCTTTTCTAGCTTTCCTTAGGGGTCCTGCCATTAGAGACTCTTTCTTTCTCTTTGGTGGAGAGTATCTTTGTATTTTGTGAAAGTAAAACTCTGTTTGCCTGCATTTGAGTCTCCTTGAGCAGTCCTTGTGACAGGTTCAAAGCCATGCTCTTTGGATTTCTGCTTGGCACAATGCTCTACTGACCGGATACTTTTGCTCTACTGACTAAGATGCTCTACTTTTTACTAGTGTACAATTTGCACTAATACAAAAGGAGTAGATTTTGTCATTTGTAATTTGTTTTCTGCCAGATTTGTTATCCCTTCTTGGCACACCAATTTGAAAAACTGAAAGACCACGTGACATTTTAATGTGATTTATCTTTCAAATTACGTGTCATAACTATGGTAATGTTTGCTTGAAACCCAAAATATCAAAACGAATGACCTTAACAAATAACGTACTGTTAGATTTAAAATGAAACAATAGCTAGGTCTCGGCAGTTTTTCCAAAACAGCCAGTGGGATTGGCATACACACCAGAGACTTCTAAGGTTTAACTGAACTGCTTTTTATACCATTAAATAATACAGATTTAATTTATCAGCGCAATTGTTTAGCTGCTCGTACACTAATGTAACAGAGTTCTGGTTCCCTGAATGTTAAAGAACTCAAAATAGGATTCCAGTTCAAAATTGTCTCTTAACAGTTGCTATTCTCTAAAAGTAAGGTATTGTGATTTCATTCGGGAGAGTTTGAAATGAGAAAGTCGATGGAGAACAGCCCACACGCTACGGTGTCTCCTTGAACTTTGTTATGCACATTTCTTTTCCATCAAATTAAAGTAGGATAATATTCGAATGTAGTTTCAAATTAGGCTCTCGCAGAATCCGTTCCAAAACAATCACATTGCTTTATTTGATGATTGATATATCGGAAATGTTCAGAGGATTAACATGCAAGGCATCATGGGAAGAAAAGCATGTATTCTATATGACGAACATTGTAATTACGTTGGAATGAAATGAGTGTTTAATTTCATAATCTGCCAACCATACCAGAATGTATTCTTCATAATCATCCTCTCGGAGGTGTGGATTTATCAAGCTGTCAAGCCGCTGAGATGGAAATAATTATAGTCTTATAATGAACTAAGCCTAAAATACGGTACTCATGCATCTTCAGTCACACTATGTTCTCATTTTGATTCTGCTTGGACGCCTTCAGCAAAATTGAGCTGCAAAAGGTTCCGTTATGATTATTTTGTTGTCTTTTTCAGAGGATTTGAGTTAGATGTCTGAAGCTAGAGATCCCTTAGAGGACTGCTGGCTGTCTGCTGGCAGTGAATCTGTAAAAAAAAGCTCCTTCAGGTGGTTACAGTTTGGTCTTATTCACACACCATCAAGGCTTTGTTTTGTCTGGCATGTCAGGGTTCGCTTGTCCACAGAAACCCATGCATTTCAAACACGCAGCCCACAAGTCCACGAGGGAAACATTACACACACTCATGCACACATTACAGAGATAAAAAAGCACATACCCGTGGTCCCTCGTCGCCTTGATCGCCCTTTGAAAACAGTAGAAAGTGGAAAAATATCAATATCATACAGGGTTTGAGGAACGGAACCACAATATTTTCAAACATCCACAGAAATGCTGTGGTCAGAAATTAAGATGTTCACCAGAGGTGGATTAGCAATGAAAACAATACATGCAAACACTGAAATATTCATGAAAGGAACAATTTTTGTGAGTATTGTGAAGCCATTGTGTTTTACTATGTGTACTTCCAATCATTGACTCCAAAAAGGCTTAACACATATTAATTTTTTAGGCAGGTGTTTTTTTTTAATATCTATTATTAATTTAATTATTTATCACGGTGAACAAACACAAGCACCTCTGTTCGGTGATCAAATAGTAAACATTTAATACTGTTTATGCTGTTAGCCACAAAAGTGGAATAAACCGCAAGATAGTCCTCATTTTGGACGCCATTTCTCTTGCAGTGTGTAAACACAACAGTGACAACAATAACAAACTTCACCTACTGAACACAAAATACTCTGGCTTCTCTGTGTGGACGGACAGCGTAACCATGCAGAAAAATATCTATTTTCAAAATTCACGGGCACATATGGATAGGGCTTTTGCTTGCTTTCCACTTGGGCTTCCCCTGCTTGTTTGCGGCTAACGCTCCTCAACCTGTTCCTCTGTGGTTTCCACACTTCCTAGTTTCTTCTCTACATATTTAATGCTGTCTTCCCTGTGCTTTAATTGTGAAGGAACACACTGTTGACCAGACCTTGGTTAATCTCTAGTTGGTTTTAAGCTACTGTGCTGATGCTATTTCTTTGTGAATTTCCTCTATTGCGCTTAGCGACTCTTATTGTTCTTAGTCATCTCATCATCAAGTCTATTCAGCAATGTTTTCCCTGTTAAGGGCTTTTGTGCTGTTTGTTTATTTTGTTCTTATTAATATCCATATTTTGAATCTTGCATATGAGTTCTGCCAAACCATCTATCACCAGGAGCCTTGCTCCTAACACTACACACGACAAACCCAAACTTTCACAATACTCAAAACTTTGTGCTGCTCAATTACCTCAAAATGTATGGCAACTATTTTACACTTATTCAAAGTTTATTTGTAGCTGAGAATAAAAACAAGCATAACCGAAGTGCTGAAGATGTCCTTACCTTGTCACCCTTTGGGCCTGGTGGACCCTAAAAAAATTATGAAAAAAGGCATTCAAACATTTAAAGGCACCAAATGCAAATTATATACAGTATGCATCATGAAAATACAATTCATTCAGCAAATAAACCATTTGAAATGGACCCTGCTACAAGACACCTGTCTCTGGTTCCCAAAGAAGGAAACAACCTCTGCATAACTCACTGATGCTTGCAGCAATGCACATTTTAAAGCAGTTAGGTAATACGGCTTTGTGAAAGTTGACAAAGTCGGAGGACTGTAAAAGGGCATCTGCATCATCATGTCCTTAGATTTCCTGCAAAGAAAGACTCCAGGCACTGGGATTGGTGATTAAATGTGACATTCACTGTCGTGTGACTGTCTTTCTGAACTACAGAAGCCACTGCCAGGATCTGAGCAATACACTTTTTTTCTGACATCTGAGACATCTTTTCCAAAGATGTTTAGAAACACAGAACATCTTTCTTCACTCCATTGAGACACATCAAGACTGCTCTTTTCTGGCTGGGAGGTAATAACTGACCCCAAGCATATCTTTGCATTGACCCAGGGTTCTATTGAACACAGCATGTGAGCCTCCATAATAAACCCTCGTCTTTACAGTAGCTTAAAGCAGCAAGCAAAATACACTTCTACTGCATTTTCAACTTTCATTGACTTGCATTCAAAAGCATGTGACTGGGAATGCAAGCCCAATAACAGCATCTCAAGATCAACTATGACCTTGGATCATACTGCAAACATCTTGATCAACAATTTCCTTATTTCAACATTGCTTTTGAAGAGTGTATATTATAAAAATGTTGAATTTAAGAGATTTGAAGACACTTTAAAGGCTGGCTCTTTCAGTGAACAGTCAGAGCTGGCCCCTTTCTTCTAACCTAGCCATATGTGGTCAGACGACTACATGCCATGAAGTCTGCACTGCGGGAGGGAAGGTAAAAAAGACAAAATGACGGACATTAACAGTGAGCTCTGGTTCGTGTGGTAGTAGAGTGTTTCTGTAGTGATGTCATACATATCTGTGCGTCTCCACAAAGAGCCAAACAAACACAAACACGAACCAAATCAAATGACGGTTGATTGACGAAGAGCAGAAATATAGCCTTCAATACAATTCAATGGAGTAAGATTATCAAATGGCGATGATTTGTCATTGACAGGAAATCAAGACGCAAGTGAAGAAGTCACAAAATGCAAGTTTAAGCAGCCAATCTCGGCTCACACAGCCCATAGACTGTGAAAAACATTGGGCTTAAGGATCAGCTTTTGGTTAAATATATTTTTTTGTGCAAGCTTTTCCAAATTATGAAAAAAAAAATTGCTTTTGTACAAGCAAATGTGGCAAACAAGAGTTTGAATACTCTTCAGTGAACAGGAGAACCTTATCTGTGAGTTTGCAGAGCTGGCAAATGAAGCACGCATTAAATCACAGAGAAACACCATTTCATAAAAGCATTAATGCAAATAACACCAAACAAGCAGAAGAAGATTGCACAGCAAGACATGCAATAATCAAGAACAAATCAGAGGGAACAACAATAATAAATAGAAAAGGAGGACAATAAGCAGAAAGTGGTGAGGACAACTGACAGAAAAAGGTTTAAACTGGTCTCGCTAATGAACAGAATATTCGCAGGAAGTAGACCCTAAATACATATATATCAGACACCATCAAACTTTTTTTTGCTAAAAATAACTCCAGCTTGTTAAAAATAGATTCATCACTAACTGGCATTGAAAATACTATATGAACAGACAGTTCCTTCCAAAATGAACCAGAGCCTCACAATTTGCCCAGTGTGCTTTAGCTTCAAAGCAACTAGCAGCTAAGCCCATCAGGCTAGTTTGGACAGACCGGATCAAGGGGGCTTGCTTGGTTTTGTTGGCAGATCGTAACTTATGGCACTCTAGTAAAAAAAAAAAAAACATAGCTGTACTGCAGTACAACAAATGTTTCAAAGACTAATTACATCCTAGATTTTCTGAGCAAACATGATGCAATAAAAGAGTTCTCTGATGCAGATTCTGCTGGTGTACATTTTAAACCTCTTCATTTATTAAGAGATAATCAAGGAAATCAATAATGACACCGGGACTGAGTTTGATTTGTTGTTTTTGTTGATGTTGCTCCAGCACAAAATGGTCTTGATAAGCATATTACAAAAGATGATTAGACAAAAATGTAATCTTTATGCATATAATAACCATTTTCTAAGGGAGAGAGGTTCGAGTTATAAAGTGAATGAGCAGTGGTAACTATGAGAAACAAGATCAGGCGGTGGAGAACAGGAGAGAACAAACAGTTTTCAGCCTGTTCGAGTAAAACAACAATAAAACAATTATGTTTATACATTTTCTACATTTACTGGCAACCATTGAGGAGAATTTATAACCAGGGTTGCATGGTCCAGCTTCAAAAGCCTCACAGCTGCATTTTGACCTGGCTTTTGGACAGGCGAATTCTTATATTAATTTCATAAATATCAATAATGTGATTTAAAAACAAATCAATTCTAAATAGGAAAAGGACTAAATGGTTCGGTCCAGGATTAAGATTATTAGGCTCATCATGTGTCAGCCTCTTTATGTGATTAGCTTATCGCTTGAGTTGATTCACCAGTGTGTTTTAGCAATGAAACTATTCTCCAGTTGAAAACTTTCCAGTTTTGCATAGAGCTTGTTTGAATCACCAACTGACGCTTTTTATTAAGATTTTCTTCATTAGTCTCCTCCATGATACTCAATTACTTTTTTTACATCATCAAGAAGAAGATATCTTTTTTTCAGTGTACAGACTCATGAATTCAAACAGAATTTTAGTCAAATTATGGTTTAGGATAATTTCGCAGCCTTGATCTAAAGCAACATGAAAAAGAAACCGGTGCTCAAGATGAGAATCAATGATCAGATTAGCATGGCTAACAACCTCCAGAGGGAAAGCTGCAAGTAATCAGAGGAATGGATTGCCACAAGTGGCTGGTGCTCTTCAGCAGAGCCCTAGCGAGGGATAGTAAAACCACACTGGAAAACAGGCCTGGGAATGGCATCTGGTTCCTATACTCAGAGCATATCATAATTACTTTGCAACAAAAAGCTTTAATGTCGACTGCATGCATGTGTCTTTTTCCACGTAAAGCAGGCAGGAAAGTGTTTCTCCAGCATTGGTCATAAAAGACTTCAGGGGTTCGGCATACATCCAGGCAAGTTAATTTTCTGGGTCACTTTGTAATTAGGGTGGTGTGGAAAGGGAGCATGGCAAACAGTAATGAAAGTGGTCATTCTTTGACAGGAAGGCCACTGCTCAGCACGCTCCATCCTCCTGTGGTCTCCATGTTTATAGAGTGCTTTAACAGATTTGTAAGAAAGCCCATTAAAGTCCATCAAACTCTTGTTGGTAGTCATGCAAGTCCAGCTTTATGGGTTTCAAAATGGCTCATCTGTTTATACACATCTGCTGCGAATATGTGAAAAGGTTTCGGGAGGTGGTATATGTTTCATGAATGATTCTTTCACACAGGACACGCTGCTCTGAAAAGCATCTTCTGTAGGTCTTGCATGTGATGTTACTGCTGTAGTTAGCTACTGTTTGGAATGGTACTTTCTCAAACATTGACATGGTTGGCTAGGTGTACCCTGGTCAGTATTTCAGTCCCTGAACTCTTATGAGATCTAAATCAGACAAGGACTGGGCAATTTGACTCAAATCAAAATCTCTATAAAATTATCTCAATTACGATTATTGAATGATTATAATTATTATTTTTGTTAATTATTTTGTACATTTCTTTTGTAGAGAGGGATTTTAGAATGAAAGGGTACATTACTTGATTATTTAGATAAAATGATGCTACCTTTGGGTGTCGAACTGTTTTTCTACAGTTTTTCTTTGGTATTAGTTGCTCTGTTGCATTCCGCATTTATACTCTCCACGCTTGGCGTATCAGAAGAATAACGTAATGCAATGTGGGTGGAGCGAGGTCATGTGGTAGTGTTTTTAAAGGGAAAGTAAACGAAAAAAATCGTCCTGGAAAATTTTGAACGACAACAGCTTCTGAATGGCGATTAACCATTACTTTTAGATTAATCAGCCCTAGATCAGACGTGTTTGATGGTGTAAACTGGATTCAGACCTCATCTCTGTCAATTGAGACAATACTGTGTTTCGCTGCAGTTTTTCCTTCTTCCTATGGGAAGTATACATAGAAACAAAAGAAAGAGGGAACCCCTGCACACATTACCCAAAACCATATTTTGCTAAAATGTGGAAAGTGAACTTTTACACACCTTGTCTCACCTAAAGGTTGTCTTGTTCATCAAAATATTTCAAAAGTGTTGCTCCTCGTTAAAGACTGAGCAGAGAAGCACCTTAGCAATGCCTGAACCAGTTAATAAACCTTGAATCAAGCTGAGATGAATGTAATTGTGTGTTGAGAAGTGCCTTCTAAAAGTTTGGCCAGTTAGAGGCCATTTTGTGTGGGGGGGGTGCATTGGGATTTGCTAGAAAGAGGAACAACAGAAGAGAAATTGGGGGTGGAAGAAGAAAGCGCGAGTAAGCGTGTTATGAATGGACGACCTTGAGGAACTATTGTCACTGCAAAATTAAGATGTTGAGCTGCTGACCCAACAGAGTTGGGGTTGTTGAAGGGCCATTTTATGCCCGTCTGGTAGTATTGACTGTGATAGCACTGGAGGGACGAGCGGATGAGGCATGATCAGGGACCCATCTGAACCAGACTGGCTAGGCTGAGCTGAACCACTGAGGTCATTTTGAGTTTTAGCACTTGTTGTAGGGGCTAGGAATGAGTTGGGCCTTCAGGCGGCAAGGAAGAGGAGCCTTCGACTGGGGGCAGCTGAAGCCTAGTAATTTACTTGTTGCTTCTGTCCGATGGAAATAAGGCTTCATATGGCTTGAGTGGGAGACTCCTCCAGGACAGGGAGTCAAGGATGACCAGCCAGTTCATACTTGGTAAATTTCCCACAGAGAAGTTCTTGGTATGGTCCAACGCAGGAGCTGGAACAAGGTAGAGCAGTAGGAGGAGGCCGGTAGCCAGCATGCTCTGATAGCTGGGCCGAGAGATCAGTGGTGACTGAGTCCGAGGACTAGCGTCCTGCTTACAGGCGAGTTTGAAGCCATTTTCTTTGCTTTCTTGAAATTTCTAGCTTAGCAGATGCTAAAGCAAGACCAAGCCGCTAGGGGACAGAATTGGCAAATTATGTTCTCTTTTGTCTTTGTGTTCCAAACCAGAATTTAATAAAATTATTTTAGATTAGTAAATTTGCTACAATTATTCCTTCATTTTCCAACCTGCTTATTCACTTTTTGGGGTCACGTGGGTCTGCCATTGCATATCTCCAGCGCACGTTGGGGGAAAGGCAGGGATACACCCTGGACAGGTCGCCAGTTCATCGCAGGGGCAACATTCACTAACACATTTACACCTAAGGGGGAATTTATATTATTCAAATAACCTAACCGCATGCTTTTGGGATTGTGGGGGAAACCGGAGTACCTGGAGGAATCCAACGCAAGTACGGGGAGAACATGCAAACTCCTTCCAGTAAGGTCACCGGCGAGTCTCAAACCAGCAACCTTCTAACTGGAAGGCCACAGTGCTAAGCAGAAAATAACACTGAAATAAGCAGGAGATGAGAAGAGTGTTGATCAGAATTAAACAGATAACTGCTCATCCCTAGGGACCTTGAATCAGAATATTTTGTGTGTTCTTTTGTACACCCTTGAGATTTGTTTAGCAATCTCAGTTCTCTGCTTTCCAGTGGTTTTTAACTGTATCATGTAAAGTGTATGGTAATTTTTAGTAGCTCTTTTCAGGTATCTGTAAATGTTGTATCTTTGCTGAATATTCACATGTGGATATTGTATGTTTTGCATTGTGAACATTGCTGGTTTTCATATAGTTTTAATGTCTTATGCTTTGACTGCCAGAGCCAGGGATGGTTTGCATTTGGATTTGGTTTTTAAATTTGGTTTGGGGAGTTCTTCCTTGCGTGAGTTCCTGTGATCACTCAGGCTACAGTATAATGAAGTGAGATTATTTTTCCCAGCAAAGTCTGGTAACTCCACCAGCCCTAAAACTTCTGCACGGTTTCACATGCTATTCAATTGGAAAAGTGTTCCAATAGAGGCTTCAGAAGTGTGCCATTATACAGATGCTTTAGTCATGATTTTTGTCAAGACACAAGGACAAAAAGCTTTATGACTTCATCATCTTTCACACTGTGATCTGGTTTTCCATTGGAGAGATACAAGGGACACTACCTGTTTAGTGGTGAAACAGTCATGCATACTGGGTTAGCTTGTTGCCATGGTACTTACAGGAGGTCCTAGGGAGAAAACAGAAAATAAAGAAAAGTCATTAATGATACTATGTGTTATAGGTGAGATATTTTCCACTTTTTATGCATTTTGCAGCTGCTGTCAATTAACCCATTCAAAGTGGCACAAAACAACCCCTTTCAGTGACAAACTTCAGTCAGAAAAATTGAGTTAGAGTAATGATGTGAAAACCTCCAGGATATAAAAAATACAGTGTTACAGAAAACATACATCACAATCCAGACACAATCACAAGTAAAACTCAAAAAATTTGAGGATAAAACTGATAAAGAACTGACAAACTGTATATCTCCCATGTTCAAGGCTGACAAGTGAGCTGCCTCAAAGTCCTTTATATAGAATTTCAAGGACACTGTGCAAGTGATGAACGCATTCTTTGTCAGCTCATCTGTCTGACCATCCATTCATTGGTTTAATAATTTAATTTAAATGACCAAAGGGCTATGCTTTTTTTGACAGGAAGAAATTTTTTTATTGGGTTGTTGGCATTTCCCCAAACCAGATGTTAATGAAAATTTCAGAGGGTCCGCGGAAAAGCTTTAGTTTTTTTTTTACTTTAAAATTTCAACTGGTGAGCTTTGAAACGTTAGCTTCATTAATATTCATTCATTCATTCACTTTCCAACCCGCTTTTACCCCTTTCGGGGTCAGGGGGGTCTGCCGGTGTCTCCAGCACACATTGGGTGAGAGGCCGGGGTACACCCTGGTGAGGTCGCCAGTCCATCACAGGGCAAGCTTCATTAATATAAAATATTTTAAAAAGTTTTAATCTCAGTTTACACATCCAGCATGTGTTTTTTTTATCAGTCTATGAAATAGAAAAATTAATATATATGCAGTCAATCTAATGATACATTTAAAATGTGAAAGAATGTACATTAAAAACGATTATTAACAAAGAAACAATTAAAGACACACCAGCTATGTTTGGAGGAAATGTTCAAGCCAATTTTTGAAAGTGGGCCAGTACTAGACAGGTTATGCTAAAAAGCTGTTGTGCAATGAATGAAGAGGTTACGGTTTATTAAAAACGGAAACCAAAGCAAACATGAAAACACAAGAAAAGATGCTTCTTAAAAAAGGGTATGTAGAAACCGAGGATAGACCCTGAGGCAGTGTGGGTATGCTATCCATGGTGAAATCAGGTAAAAGTTCCTCTGCAGACATAAGCATTGTTATATTGAAAAAAAATCCCTAAAAGCTAATTTCATTAAATATTTCAACAGATGGAACAAACAAGCCCCAGCAAATACTCAGAGATGGACCAAACATTATGTCAAAAAAGTATGGGGCTTAAAAAGAAACAGAGATGAGATGATTGCAAAACGAGTAGCAGACGAGAAATTTCTATAAATCTATAGGTAGGAGAAAGCAAAAATACAAAACTGCTAACAGAAGCTGAGAGTGTAACTGTACCATGATCCTGCCCAACTCCAGCACAAGTGAGTCTATTTTTTATATAATTGTAAAAATCTAAAACATGCAGTAATCCATATAAAGTATTACACTCTAAAATAGTAAACTCTAAAATTAAATTTTTACAGTAAACAAATGCCCATTTGCATTCTTTATTTAGCTTATGAAGAATCTTCATATTCAGGGTCAGACTCTGGCTCAAATTTATGAGGTGTATCATGATTGATGAGTGGTTTCCTTTAGCATCTAATGGGGCAGGGCTCGTTTTTACAGGAAGAGCATTTGGTAGGGATGTAACGGTTCACGGTATGTATTGAACCGTTTCGGTACGGCCTGTTCGGTTCGGTACACTTGCGTACCGTTTCGGTATTCGGTATTTTTATTAAATGATGTAAATTTATTATTAGCGCGATATTAAGCGCAGCGGAACATTGTTCCTAGGCGAGTTTCCGCACAGACGCTATTGAGTGACGCACAGTAGAGCTGCACGAGTAGCTGTGAGAAATGGCAACAGCAAAAGAGAAGCCAGAGCTTGAAGACCCTCCCACCTCACTACGGTCTCCTGTTTGGGAACACTTTGGCTTCTCTGTTAAAATACATAACGGGGATAGACGAGTGGATAAATTTAAAGTTGTATGCCGACATTGTTCCACGGAGATAGTTTCCGCATGGACGCTATTGAGTGACGAGCACGAGCGCGAGAAGGAAAATTACATGGCAAAAGCGAAAGGGAAGCCAGAGCTTGAAGACCCGCTCACCTCACTGCGGTCTCGTGTTTGGGAACACTTTGGCTTCTCTGTTAAAATACATAACGGGGATAGACGAGTGGATAAATTTAAAGTTGTATGCCGACATTGTTCCACGGAGATCGGGCAGGCAACACATCTAACATTTTCTACTGCTGGAGATATTGTCACTGCAACCAGATCTGTGCTCTCTTCAGAAAATGTGGATAGGTTCATCTATCCTATCTATCCTAACTAGTTGCAGTATTTCATTTTTTATTTAAAAAAAAATGTGTTTTTCTTAATAAAGAGTGCAATTTATTTAAAATATCACCCAAATGTGTCACTTTTATTTATTTTATGCAAGAATTCTATTGTGTATTGGCAGCTTTTCAAAATAAAGATTTTGTAAGTTCTTATTGTTTTGTGCAGAAAATTAACCGAACCGAACTCTCCAAGACACTGTACCGAACCGAATACGATTTTAGCGTACCGTTACACCCCTAGCATTTGAGCATATAAACTTGTGTTGACTTGGCATCTGATGTCACTAAAGCAGAAAGCAGCCCAACATCAGTTTGAACTGAATGTTGAACATTCCATCTGCTTCAGAAACTTTCACCAGTGACAGTACCAAAATGATGATTTTTTTTTTATATGTTAGGTTATTAGGGTGCAGAACACGGTGGAAGCCAATACCCACACTTCAAGATCCAGCTGGAAATCATATAATCTTAGTACTTCTCACATGGAATACTGTTTGGATTTTCACAGAAACATTGTCTGGACAGAGATATGCAGAGAGAACGATAACAGATAAGGAAGATAGAAGGTTTACATGAAGATGTAGGGCTCTTTCAAACCGAGGTCTGTGATCCAAGTACATTTTTCTTCCCCTCATCGTACCCCCACAGGCTCTTTTTCACACTGTAATTCCTCATCTGTTCATGGGGACAGTCACGTATATACAAAGGGTGCAACATTTGAAACATTTGAACTATGGCCACAGCCTTGATATACAGGTGCTAGGAATGGGTTATAGGCAAGTTAGTATTGAGTTTGAGGCAAGTTACTCATGTTTAGGTTGTTTTATAATATTTCATTAAATCGGACAATTGGAAAACAATGACAAACTGGTAAACAGTAATTCTGCATCAAAGTATCTTTTTTGCCACCATTCTTGCCAAAGACTGCATGAACCATTTCCCGAACTAGCTCCCAGGAACCCCTCCCAGGACGAGTATGTTCTGTAATGGATCTGAAAGACCCTTTAGAAATATTTACTTTTATTTAATCACTGAGTGATGTTTAGTAATTATAACCTTTAGAATTACAAATAAAACCTCACCAGGGTCTCCATTGCGTCCTCTTCTTCCTCTTTTACCTGGCGGACCTAAAGTAGAAGACATTAATATTGAATGCGTAATTTTTGGTTGTTTTTACAATAAATAAACAGAAATATAATTAGTTTAGAAGCATTTTGTACTATTGTTAGTTTTAGTAGTTGAAGAATCATTAATAACACATTGTAGTTAGAAACAAATTAGTAACAAATGGAATTAAAGGAATAAACAATTAGTGCAATTATTAAAAAGCTGTTTAGATTGGATTTAGAGTTCGTGCACCTAGACTTGCAAACTGCGAAACTTGTGAAATATCGACCCACTACTGGGAGCCCAGTGCATTCCAGTGTGGTACTGTGAAGGGATGCCATCTGTGTAACTAGACCAGTCCTGAGCTGTCAGTGGTTTTATAACAAAGTGGAAGCAATCAGTAATGACAGAAATTCAGCCACAGCAGGCAACAGAGGCCTACAATACACCACAAAAAAGAGTTTAGAGCAGTAGAGTACATTTTTTGTACAAATATTTTTTGTACTATTGTTTGTAGTTCGTTGAAAACATTTGTAAGGAATGAGATATCACCGTTTTTTCTGAGATAATAACTACATTCTTCATTTGAGATGTTTCAACCAGTGACGAGCTGTGAGGGTCATGACTGGTGTCATTAGTCAGATTTACAAACATATGAACCCCACAGAGTTGCTGTCTCTTTTCTTTGTTTAATACAAGTTTAAATAACTTATTCTCCTTATGAAGACTCTGAAATGTATAAAATATAAAAACTGCTTCCATTCCTAGTTTTTTATGGCGTCCCATGAATGTCTATATTGCCTTATTTAAAAAAAAATTAAAGGTATAATTTTATTTATTTATTATTCATTCTTTCTTTAGATGTTTGATTAACTTTTCACTCTTCCTTAAATGTTGATTGCAAATGCCTGGATTGTTTCTTGAGATTTTGTAATATTGAAACAAAAAATAAAACTCCCTTATTCAACATTTGATTGCCAACCCTTAATGTGTTTTTTTAAACTTTAATTTAAATATTTTTCCATATTTAAACTGTACTGTAGCATACAAAAAATGTTATTATCGACCTGCCTTAACATATAAATGAAGCCCATGTGCTGCTCCTTCTGAAGAAAATAATCCATAACTTGTTTGTAGAAGTGTTCCTTTTATTTATCAGTTGTAAGTATCTCTGTCTCAATGGAGATAACTGCCAGTGAAGAAAGCCACTAACGATAACTTTATTATTCTTCAGCATTGGTTGATCAATAACGTCCCATAGCAAAAAGCTTTCATCTTCGCAGGTATTTTATGAGTGCGCGACACAAGAAACATACAGCTGAAGATGAAAACCCTGTACATCATAAACACCAGCTAAACTATATAAATTCAGCTCATAAAGGACAAGTGGTTGAACATTTTAATACCAACATACAGAGAGACAGCAGAACCATCTTAGCTTAAACCATCTTACATTGCAAAGTGATTGCGCAATCCAAGGTGATGCCAGGCCTCAAACCAATGTTATCTTCCGACGAAGAATAAAAAATATTGAACGTTTTATCAATCGATTACATGTTTTATTGATCACATGTCTATCGCAATGCAATTTGATACCATTTTTTTGCCCAGCACTAATGTTACAGTATTACCTGATACATTTGATATTTTGTCTTGTTTTTCGCCTGCCAGGTGCTTGACAAATACAATTGGGATCATTCAAGTGCGAGAAAATCATTTGGCTTGGGCTCAAAAATCTAGACATTTCTAACAATCAATTCAAGGAAGATGATGGAGTGGATTTGTAGATGGTTGAGTTCTGGTTAAGACCTAGTGTGAATTATATATTTTGAGCAGAAATCTACTCCAGTAGATATCTAATAGACATGGAGCTGGACGGATCCTAGAGTTCTGCAGCAGCAGCAGATGTTGATATTTTGAAAAGGAAAGCATTGCCTTGAGCTCTGTCTGAGCTCAACCCATCACCAATGACATCTTTGGTGAGGTCAGTCATGATAAATGAGATATGAAGTGAGATAAGAGATATGAAGTGAGCGTGTACCAAAAATACCAGTTCATTTGGGAAAACCACAAAAATATTAAAAAAATTGTTTCTGTTCTTATTCATAAAAAAGTATGAATTTTGTTTAGACAAAGTTGGGTTCTAAAAAAAATTCTTGTTTTGTTTCAGTTTGAGAGAGACATAGCTGCCACACTAACTGGCAAAATAAAGATCCCCATATTGCACATTCAAAATAAATTGGTTGCACAGAAATCATTCAAACTATTATGTTGAGGCTCTCTTATCAGAAAGCACCATACACATGTAGTGACTTCCCATGAGTGTATTTTATCTGTATAAACACATGTAGAAAGATGCCTAAGTGGCAAATGCAATGAATAAAGTGCATAGGAAATCCAAAAAGCACAAAGGGAAGTCTCACTACACATTTTACAGTGTCATTAAATAAAAAAAAAAATACTGTCATGGTATGGGGTTACCTGCAGTTCATAAATAGAAAATGTCTGATACCATTTATAGACATTTGGACCATATACTGGCCAAATATATAATTTATCTGTAAGAAAATATATATTATACAGTGGTACCTCGACATGCGAATGCTTCACGTTACGAAAAATCCAAGATACAAAGGGTCTCTCGAAAAATATTTAGCTTCAAAATACGAAAAACAGTTCTGATCTCCTATCCGCTTGTTAAGTCTGACGCCGCACTGAGCTTCGGGGTCCTGGCTGACAGACAATGGTAAAAGGTGCTAACACTTTGATCAGTATTACCCCAAAATAATGATAGCACAGATCATACCCATGACGCCTTCTGAGAAGTGCTCTATCCATCCCTTTCAAACACGCTTTTGGTACTGTCAACGCATGTTCATGGGTTCATGTTGTTCAAAATACATGAAATATCTCGAGAAAGTTAACTTTTTGCCATAATGTTTTCTGCCATCCGTTCAGGTTTGAGAGAAAGACCTCAGTTAAATTCCAAGTTAGAGACACCTCCAGGATGAAAACTTGTCCAAAGCAATCTTGACCTCAGAATGGAAGACATATATTTCTGGAAGACAATGAACCTAATCACACTACCAAGATATTAAAGGTGATATCTCTATCAATGCTGGTGTGGGTCCACTGGCTTTTATCAAGTCCACAGTCAATGCAGCTGTCTATCGCAATATGTTACAGCACTTCCCCATTGAGGAGGCGTTTTTTTATAGAGGAAGATTTTCAGCAGGGATTTTGGCACCCACCCACAAACTACCAGCACCTAGATTAACAGCCACTGAATAACTGTATTTGATTGGCCACAAACTCTTGTGACTCAAACCACAATGAAATTCTATAGTCCAATATCTACTCAGGCTCCTAAAAACCAAATGGCTGATCATTTCAAAGCCACCCCTCTTGGATGCTGGAATTAGAGCGAAAGGAGCATTAAAACATTTTTTTGTGTTTTATATTGGTCACACAAATATTAAAATTTTGAAAATACAGTTTAGTTCCAACTTTAAACTATGAAGATTAAAATTGCTACGGATGGCTGGATCGATGTATTAATAGGTGGATGGGCGGATCTAATCAACTTTCTTACATAATTAAATAAAAGTAATTCAGGACATGCTTTACCAAAAATGCCCCCAAACCAACACGCATCACTGAGCATTCACACTGAAGAATGATGGAGTGAACGGGCCATTGTAAAGATGACGGACACAAACAGCATGCGGCCGGCTCGTATAACTCACCCTTCAAGCTGTGGCCAGTCACCCCTCTGACCCACAGACATATGGCGCAGTCTAAACACAGTCTATCTACAATGTCGCGCTCTGACAAGACAATGCTCATTAGGTTGCACATGTTCTTGGTTTCAAGGGTAAGATATGCTTTGTTCGCTGTTGCGTATTAGTTCAGGGCTGTTCTACTGCTTTCTTGATTGTGTTTCAACAAATAATACACATCACATTCGAAACTTGTATTCTGTGCTTCACAACTGTCAACAGAAATACTTATAAATACTAATTCAATTCTTAGAAATACTAATTCAATCTCCTATACTCTTGAATAATAGACTATAGCTGCATTTCCATCCACCTTTTTTAGGTGCATGTTGGAATTTTGCTTAAAAAACCCTGGATGGAAACACCAAGATGTGCATACATTTTAAAAATGTGCATAAAAAAATTATCGGAAAAACTGAGTAAGATAAAAATGTTGTCTGATAAGAGAAAATATGCATAAACTATGATGGAAACGCATTTAACTATTATGCATTGAACTGGCCCAATGCAATGAAATGGCAAAGCGTTTTTTTTTTTTGTCAGCATTAATAGACTAACCAACAGCCCAATGTCATTGCACAACATCTGAAATGTTGTTTTAATCATTCTAAAATTCATAAAGTCTGTCATTAAAGTGGTTCGGGATTATCCAAGAACAGTCCCGACCGGCTGTGTTCCCAATTTCTATGTGTTCAACGATGCAAGTAAGTTACAATAAACGATAAAAAAGCTTATGCAGTAACTTCCATTTTTCTTACAATATTGGCCACAATGTAGTTTACCAAGGAGTGGCATTAGGAATCAAAATCTTTGGATGGAAGCTGTGGTTTATACGCAAATAATTGATATGATATTCCAGTTTTCTGCATAAATTTTATTCAAATCTTTGGATGGAAACATGGCTTTTGACAGCTGTGTGAAGTTCACTTCATCACCAGCAGGATTTGTGAGTCAAAAGCAGAGATAAGTGAAACTCACACAATGGAGGACAATTGACAATTGAGGTAATTGTTTTAAAAATAAAAACAAAGCCCCTGGAATTGTGTAGCTGCATTCAGTTTACTGATTCTCAAAGTAGAGGCACAAGTTCAAAACAGACATATCTGAGGAGTTAAATGTAACTGATGAGCACAGATTCACCATCTGTAGGGCCATGAACCAACAAAAACCAGAAAACAGGTACAGCCACAGATTCAGACAAGTAAACTGACTGCAGAAATGACCGTTGCAATAATCTGGTGAGAACAGGTAGGAATGATAAACCCTACATTGGGGGTGGAGCAAAAAGATTAAGCGAAAGGCCTGGGCACACCAAGCTGATGATCAGTTGTCTGCCTTTGTTGGGCAGTTTGTGGGTGTGTTCCACAGGTTGGCTCTCGTTTGCATTCACCAGTTGCGCCTCGACAGATGTTTGCCCAAATCAACATGTTAAATTGCCATTAGGCTTGTTGTGGCTATGAGCGTTGCCTGTTTTGAGTCTCATCTGCCTGAGATCTTTTTTTTTAAATGTAGAAAAAAAATGTGTGTGTACTGCTGTGCAAAATAGGTTGAGGTCTAGGCGTGGCTTGGCTTTTGATAACAAATTTCAAAGATAAATGCCTAATAACAGCCGCACACATACCTGCACTGAAATTGTAACCCCAATTCAAGCAGCATCACAAACGGTGTGATTTACACCATTCTCCTGGGTCTCGTAGCTTTCTCAAGGAAAATGCTTGCTTGAAATCCAAGTTTCGACTATTCGAGTTATCGGTTGTTGGTGGCCAACCCACAGCTCAAGCCATGTATCACCTCAGCACCTTTGCACCACAGAAACAACACTTTCAAACCATTCTGAACTCCAAACTACTGCACACTCTTGAAACTTGACCGGACATGTTAAGAGTTAGGCGTCATTAATAATTAATACGCCACGTCTTCTCAAAGGATAATTGAGGTCAGGCTCATGAATAATTAAAAAAACGACGAGTCATAGACGTTGTGTAGGACAAAGATGCATCACTTCCTCACAAATTTCTTTTCAAAGTTAGAAATCTTGAATAATAGATTAATTTTTAACAGTTTTACCGACAATAAAATTCAACAGACAATACATAAGTCCTAAATATAGTTTAATCCATGTCAATCACTGAAAATATCATATTATTTACATCTTGTGTATCGTGGCCCTTTAAGAGACATTGTACGACAACGGAATGTAAACTTCAGAGCGGGTGTGTCACCGATATTCACCATGTCCTCTGCGATCAAAAACAGAAAGTTTTGGTCCTCTTCGTTTGACTGAGGTAAATTAGACATTTGGTTTTGTGTTGTTTTTATTTCGATTAACTGTTCTGTTACTGTTTGTTTTGTTTTCTTGTGTAACAAACTGTTCTGTCTTTGAACCACTTTCTTCTACACTGGTACTTCACACTGTTCAATGGTGCAGGCAGTGGTGATTTTCTCACTGCTCTGTAGATCTTTATACTTTAGTATTTGTTTGTTTGGCACAATTCATCTCAGCAATGGAACCTCCTCAAAAAGGATACCAAAAAAGTAAATAGACATAGTGTGACAATCAGAATAAAACCATGCAGTGGAAAAGTACTATTAGTCTATTGAGAGACTATTGGTCTAACGAATTGGAAACTGAGCACATCTCTGTTTATTCTTTCTAAAATGTGTAAGAACCAGCTAAAGTTCCAAGCCCAATCTTTGCTCCATAAAAGAAAGAATACCATACCCGAATCTTGAATACAATACCTGAATAAAAAAAATTGTAAAGATGTGACATCTTGTACCTAAAAAAATATTTTAGAACCAAAAACTAAATAAAAGAAAAGCAGCTCTGTTAAAACACACCAAGAACTTTTAATAAACGAGGTAAACAAGGTCAATATATTCAGCAGTTTCATAAACTCTCCTTGATAATCACGTTTAACAGTGACATCTAATTCCCCATGCAGGCACACTAGATTAATTCCTTAAATCCTTCTATTAAACTGACTTGGCTCTTGAGCAGCTGAATTGCACATGAATCTGTAACATGCTTGTGTAGTAATGAAGTAGATACAAATGACTTGAATGATTAACTCATCCAAGTTGTTTACAACATGAAGTAATTAATGTTCCATCCTCTAACACACTTTCATTAATATTTGCAGCATCACAGAGATAATCATCAAGCATCATTATTTTCTGTCAACTCATGCAGAGAAAAACGCTTCTTAATATATTGTCAGTTCATCATGAGTTCAAATGTGGACAAACACACAAGAGGATAAAATTAGCAACACTTATCAAGGAAGCCCTTTCATGTGGGATAAGCAGTTACTACAATTTGCACTTTACAAAATGCTTGGTTGTCTTTAACTGCCAAACGAAGAGTTGACCATAACTCTTGAGTTAAAACACTATCGAATATAAATCAGAAGCTTTGAATCTGAATGGATTTTGGATTGTGAACTCAAACAGAGAAAGAGATTAACTTCACTTCTCTGCAGCATAGTCATTTTTTTTTTCCATGCATACATGAAAATTCCATATAACGTGGCAAGTGTTTTCTCCTTCATAGCACAGGGGGATTATATAAGTAACCGCCATTCCTCTTCACTCGTTCACTCCGATGTATGTCGATGCATCGACTAGGGAAACCCCATGCAAAATGCCATAACCGCGGTCCTTCCAAGCAAGCCGGCCATAACTAAGGTTGACTAACAGACTGAAGCCTGAAAAACCTTCACAGGTTCTCCTTTTGCCCCAGGCCTAGGGTCTTAGTCCCTATTATGCTTGGGGAAGTTGCTTAATCTTTTATAGAAGGGACGTAACATATCTGACTGATGCCACAACCAGAACGAGGGCATCTTTGACCATTTCAGGGAGGATGTATGATGTGTTAGATGGAAATAAGGCTCTGCTTACAAACAGACAAAGAACATTGCTAACTACTGATAGGAGAAGGGGAAAGTGCCAGTAGCAAGACCTGTGGCCAACTGGTCAAACTACCTGGTCAAACCAAGGAGAACTAGCCCTGCCTGGGTCAGTGACCAAGGGCACAGGAGGAAGAATGGATGAAATTCAAAAATGTATTCATTGTTAAATAATTTTTTTTCATTTTAGGAACACTTTCATTTGTTTTCCTTATCTTGTGGTATTGAGAGATGCTTGAAAGCAGCCAGCTTCACATTCTCTCCTGCATTTCACGGCATCAGCCCAGCTCGTGTTTCTGAGGTCACAGCAGCGTATAACATACATCACCACAGGAGCCAGATCCAGACTATTATGGTTTTCATTCAACCACTCCTAGCCTAGTTCAAACCATGTATCTTCATTTAACTGTACATTTTTTCCTAGACTTCCAAACATTTCTTTAAAAGTTCTAACAAAAACTAAAGCACAGAGTCATGTACCCAGTGTGAGTTGGGATATGTGCAATAGAACCACTGGACCCAGATTCAGATTTAGTGTGGGATATTGAAGTTTGGTTTCCCCCTTTTCTTTTTATATTTGTCTGTCATTTGAGGTAACATTAGATGAAATAAATCGACTGTCTCATTTGGCTGGTTGCAGCAAGACAAAAATATGAAGCTTTGGTCAGAGTTTAAAGCTCTTCCACTAATCCTCAGCCACTGGAGTAGTGTGTACTAGGAATAATAAGGAAATAAATTTGATTAAAAGCGATTTGTTAATTATCAGCATCTTGTGCTTATAATTCCAGACATTGATCAGGAATTACATCATGCAGAATGTAAAATACAATTAATGTAAAAAAAACACGCTCAGAAGTTACTTGATGTCTATTGTGTTTCAGTGTGTGGTGAACCTTACTTCACACGCTAATAACGTTATTATTATGTCATGAAAAATGTATGTAGTTTTTCTGGAGGGGGATGGTTAAGGGTAATGGGAATGACTAAAATGCTTTTTTTTTCAATTAAAGAAAGTATAGGTATTTGTGTTGATAAATGTATTTAAAACAAACATATGTATTGATCAGTAGCGCCTTCTCATCTGGATTCAGCACATTATTTTCCCACTAGGACCCCACTAACCAAAGGGAAGATCAATTCCAATTCTCACCAGCCCTCCCATTCAAATCTGAGGGAAATTCCCTGAGTGCGACCTCAGTGCTTAAAAAACCACCACGCACAGACATGTATTAGTCATGCTTTTCAGGGGTTGCATTCCTTGTCACTCTTAAACAAGATGCAATGTCATGTTAATACTTTTCAGTTTGTTGACATTTTTAACAAAACTTTCTTTGAATTGGTCTTAGGTAATATTTCAAACTCCTGAAATACAGATTTGGGGATTTTCATTAATTATCAGAATCTAAGATTAAACAGAAATGTATCAGTCTTTGTGGAATGAATATATACATTATATAAGTTTTAATGAAATTACTGAAACAAATACAATTTTTCATGATATTTTAAAGATATGACCAGCCACTGTATATCATCACTGTATTCACTCACTGACCCAAGTAATGGAATTCAGACATACAATGCCCAAAAGTGTTTACAATCAAGCATTTAAGGCAGGGGCTGCATGCAGTAAATATTTAGCTAAATTTTACTACACGGCGCTAATGTAACTATACACATCAGACGGAAAAAATGCTGTGTCATTTTTCAAGAAATGCATCAAGCCATTTTTTTGGGTTCACAGTGTGCGTAAAACGCTGTGATAGGCTCGTCTGTTCACGTGTCTTTAGTCGGGAAAAGCAGCAATAGCCTGTGACTCACAGAGTGAGTCATTTGTACTTCAATTGGTGCAATTGTCACAACCCAATTTGCATGTGATTCTGGTCATAAACTCAAAATCGGGGCTAAATTTGTGCACCTGAAACCAGCTTTAATAAGAAGTAGTTTGTTTTCCAGAAAACAAATAGTTTGTCTTTATTGTAGTACAGATAAGCGATAACTCAAACTCTTCTCCTTCTCCATAAACTCGCCAGGCTCACACAGTGTGAATTGCTTCTGCGCAAACTGGAAGGCCACAGTGCTGCCCACTGCACCACCGTGCCACACACACACTGATATTATAACAGGTTCGAATGACTACTCTTTCTGACCAATCAGTGAACTCAACAACTGATCAGTCAAAGATCAACAGGACATTGTGTCATGCTTTTCTTTCCAATCAGACAAAAGAACCATCATAGCCCGACTTCCAAATGGGTGTGGCAAACTTAAAGGTAAAGTGCAGAGATTCCCACAAGCAGGCAGAGTTGAGCCACGGCATTACAAAGCAGATTGGTGGTAAAGCCTCAACAGACCAAGACGTTTTATATAATGACCTCTAGAAGAAATAAACTGTCAAAAGGATTCACCACACACTATTCAGTAACAGGTGACTAAAGTAAATAAACAGAAGAAACTAAACCACAGGTGTCAAACATGCACAGTATAGTTCTAAATGGGGTTCAACTAAACTGTACAGAGTTTTACAAACAGTGTGCCCCTGGGATTAAATGGTCATTTATTTTCTCAAATGACTAACTCCTGACAGATCAGCCTGTAAAAATAGGTTGTGAGCTCACTGGAATGGTACAGAAGCCATCACTTCTTCTGTCATGAACAAGCTGCAAGCTTCCCTGGTTGTGTCCTTCTCACATAATAACGCACAGAGTGCCTCAGGGGTATGAACCCAAAAGCAAATGCCCGACATTCTAAGATTTAGAATGATGTACTACTGCTGACGTATCAATAAAATTTCTTATAATCATGTAGAAAATCTCATAATTCAGGTAGACATTGCTAGTTCCAACTAACTCTCACAAAATGTCAAGGTTACAAATGTAACTTAAGATGCAAATTATTCAATTATGGGCACTCTGAGTGGATCATTCTCCGACTACCTTCAAAGTGTTCAGTGTGAAAATTGCATGCCACACCTGGGGCTTTCCCTGTATAGCAGAGAATCCACACTGGCATTCTGAAACAAAAACACAACTTTGAGGCTATGGCTACATTGGCAGCTTTTATGTTCCTTTGAGTCCATCACCAAGTCCTAATACTTACCTTCAGTATTCTCAGAGTATGCTCTCACTCACAGAGGCATGGGTGGTAACGTCGATGTATGCAAGTCAGATGGCTTTCATAATTGAGGGTGCCTCTACTTGAGGATGGTAACAATGACATTTACAAGAGAAAAGCACTTCTGAGGAGCCTCAGTTTCTGGTCGCCTAACTGATCTACCATACCCCTACTGGTGATTGGCAGGGATCATAGACAAATAGCTTCAGAGTTGAGGGAGACCATCAGTGGTGTCGC
>SRMA01025378.1:34758-112632 GCA_007224835.1 Danionella cerebrum | reverse complement strand
GGGGAGGAAGGAAGAGCCACCCCAAGGGAGGGGGCACGAAGAAGATGTACTGCTCACTTAAGAGAGTACTGCAAGCTTACTACACCTGCTCCCTGAGGGAGCCTGCCACCACACAGAACCTCGGAGGGAACGGAGCTCGTGAAGGTTGAAAAACCTGCTGAATGTGTCTGGTGTAGACCAACCCGCAGCTCGACATATGTCGGCAAGTGAGACCCCCCTAGCCAACATCCACGAAGCAGCGTTTTTATGCCTCGAGTGGAGTGGGCCCTCAGATGGAGAGGGCAGGGGACATATCACACGCCTCATAAGCAAGGCGAATGGCCTCCACGATAGTGTGCCAGCCTTGCTTGAAGACAGCGGAACCCTTACGCTGGCCTCTGAAACAAATGAAGAGCTGCTTGGAGCTGAGTAGCTCCCGGGTTCTGTCCAGGTAGACCCGAAGGGCCCAGTGGACACAACAAACCCTGGGTTGGATCTGCCTCCTCCCGGGGCAGAGCTTGCAGGTCACCACTTGGTCCCCGAGGGGGACGGATGGGACCTTGGGGATGAATCCGGGCCTGGGCCTGGTGGAGACCAGGGAACCGCCAGGGCCGAATTCCAGGCAGGATTCGTTGGCGGACAGTGCCTGGAGATCTCCCAACCTCTTAATTGAGGCCAAGCAAGCAGGAGTGCGGTCTTCCGTGAGAGGACACGCTGCTCTGCCAAATGCCAGGGCTCAAAAGGTGACTTCCGCAGCCCCGAAGGGCGACGGAGAGGTCCCAAGAGGAATGGAGGGTGGCCTCGGAGGCCGGAGGCGCCTAGCCCCCTTGAGAAATCTCACCATAGTGCGTGGCTGCCCACTGATTTCCCTTCAACCCAGAGGTGGAAGGAGAAATAGCGGCGGCGTAGACCTAGAGGGACGATGGGGACAGCCCCCGATCGAACCTCTCCTGGAGAAGGTCAACACGACTCAGATGGGGCATGTCCCGGGGTCTTCCTGGCGGAAGAGCACCATTCGACGAACCGACCCCACTTGCCAGCGTAGCACACTCAGTGGAGGGGGCTAACGCATGGTATAGGTAATCACCGCGAGGGGTGGTAGAGGCTCGGGGTCCACCGCGGACAGATATGCCATACAAGTAGGGCCCAGAGGTCTGGCCGCTGGTGCCTGTATCCCCCCCTTGAGTCAGATCTAGACTCAGGGGGAATCGGCCAAGGGGGGGCTGTCACGAGCGCAGAGAGGTCTGGAGACCATACTCTGTTCGGCCAGAAGAGGGCGAAAGAGTAGCCCGCGCACGTCCCCCTTAACCATGCACAGAGGTTGTGCTAGGAGGCTTCACTGGGGAAAACGCGCATAAGCGTTTGTTCCCGGGCCAGCAGTGAGCCGGCGCATCTGTCCCGAGAGGAGCCAGGGACAGGAATAGGAGCCAGCAATGGGTATTCACACGGGAGGCAGCAGGTACCTGGGCCTCGCCGAAGATGTCCCAATCTGCTAAACAGCCCGAGGATGGAGTCGCCAATCTCCCGTCGAGGGGTGGAATCTGGACGGCGGAACCGCGCTCCTGTTACACTCCGCAGGGATATGAAGGCTCGAGCGACGGAAGTCGCTCTAACTCCAGAGGAGCAGCTGTTGGGCGAGGTAGTGCAGGAAGCGGGAGCGTACACCGCCCTGGTGGTTGATGCACGCTACGACCGCAGTGCTGTCAGTCCTGACCAGCATGTGCCGATCCCGGAGGATCACTGCTACTAGCTCGAGACGGTTGATGTGCCAGCGAGAAACCAGTCCGTTCCAGGAACCGGACTCTCGTTGGGAACCGCACACGGCGCCCCAACCGGTCTTGGAGGCGTCGGTGGTGACCACTACGCGACTGGTGATGCACACTAGGGGCATTCCAGCTCGCAGGAATCGTACCGACTTCCAGACCTTCAGGTGAGGGAGCGCATCTGTCATGGACAGACGAAGAGCTCCCCGACGCCATGCCCAAGTTGGAACTCGCGAGAGAAGCCATAGCTGAAGTGGTCGCATATGCAGGAGCCCGAGTGGAATCACTGAGGCTGCGACTGCCATATGCCCCAGGAACCTCTGAAGTAACTTCAGTCTGACCACTTGTCGAGAGGACACCGCGAATAAGGCGGCGAGCAAGGCCTGGGCGCAATCTACCGACAGGTGCGCCCGCATGCTCTCGGAGTTCAGCTCCATCCCGAGAAAGGAGATGACTCTTACAGGAGTGAGGCAACTCTTTTCCCAGTTGACCCTCAGACCCAATCGGTTTAAGTGCTGAAGCACCTTGCCTCGGTGTCGGATCAACTGGTCCCTGGACGAGGCTATGAGAAGCCAGTCGTCGAGGTAGTCCAGGATCCGAATGCCTGCCTGGCGGAGCGGGGCAAGAGCGGCCCGGGCAACCTTCGTGAAGGTGCGCGGGGAGAGGGCAAGACCGAAGGGTAGGACCTTGTACTGGTATGCATGGCCTTCAAAACAGAACCTTAGAAAGGGTCTGTGTCTCGGAACCACTTCTACCTGAAAGTACGCGTCCTTCAGGTTGATTGTCGCGAACCAATCTCCAGGACGGATGCACGGTAGAATGCAGCGGACCGTCAGCATCCGAAACCGAAGCTTGGCCAGGCTTCGCTTCAGACGCCTCAGGTCCAAGATTGGTCGCAGCCCGCCTGATTTCTTGGGGACCAGGAAGTATGGGCTGTAAACCCCGCATTCCATATCGGCTGGAGGGACCGGCTCGACAGCTCCTTTTATCAAAAGGGCGTCGATCTCCTCTCGCAGGAATGAGGCGCCTGTCCGGGGGACAGGGGTGTGCACTACACCTCGAAACCTGGGGGCTTTCACGAACTGAATCGTGTAGCCCTGCCGGATTGTCCGGACCACCCACTGTGAGACTCCGGGAAGCTTCCGCCAGGCTCCCAGGTAAGCTGACAGGGGTACTGGTCGGGACGTGCCGATGGTCACCAAGGCGGGGCCGCCAAGAGGCGGACTTGAAGGCGGAATCACCAGGGACGAACCCTGGGAAATGGTCAGATGAGGGAAGGGAAACTGAGCCCCCGCGCTCTCTGCCATGGCCAGTGGAACACACGCCCAAGTCTGGGTCTTCGTCGGAGACCGAGGAAGATGAACCCCAGACCGCAGGGCATGCGGTTCCACTATTCTCGGGAAGTACATGAGATCTGTCTTTGACGCAATAGGTGCCGCCGTCCTGAAGGACGGCAGCGAGGAGTGTGTGGTGGACTCCCCCCCTCCAAGGGGAGTTGGGTCGGTGACTTGACCCAAAAGACAGCTCATGACCTCCCGAGTCGCCAACCTCAGGGGCGCTTCTTACTAGAAGCTCTCGTCTGCCTTCGAGAACCCTCCGAGGTTGACTGTGTCTTCCGTCGTGCAGGGGTCTTCCTCGGACCAGAGGTCGAAGGCACAGACCGTGACGGAGGACGCTCTCTTTGGCGGCGGACAGGCGGAGAGGGGTCCGGCGCAGAAGCAACGGAACGCCGTCGCTTCCGGCGCGGGACCTTGAGCTCACCCAGACCCTCTGCCTGTTTCCTGATCGTGGAGACCTTTGACGCGAAATCATCCACGGCGACGCCAAAGAGGCCATCTGGTGAGACAGGTGCATCCAGAAACCTGTTACAGTCTTCGGGAAGCATAGTTGCCTGCTCGAACCAGAGATGGCGCTCCTGGACCACGAGTGTGGACATCGTGCGACCAATGTTCAGCGCAGCTGATTTAGTAGCACGAAGCGCTAAATCAGTGGCCGAGCGCAAGTCTCTGAGAGACTGCTGGTCACCACCCCCTTGGTGCATGTCACGGAGGACCTTGGCCTGAAAGACCTGTAAGGTCGCCATAGCATGCAGCGATGCAGCAGCTTGACCCGCAGCTGAGTAAGCTTTCGCCATCAGGGCTGACGAAAATTTACCAGCTTTGGAGGGAACAGTCGGACAAGACCGCCAAGCGGCAGCACTGCCGGGGCACAAGTGCACCGCGACAGCTTGCTCGACCCGGGGAAACGCAGAATACCCCCTAGCTGCTGCATCATCCAAGGTGGTGAAGGGGGAGGAGCTGGAAGCCCTGGCAGACAGGGGAGCCCGCCAGAATTTAGTGAGCTCCTCGTGCACCTCCGGGAAGAAAGGAACTTCAGGAGCGCGGGGGGGCGTGCCCCGGCGCTTGCCTAAGAACCCATCATCCAACCGCGACGGCCCTGAGCTGGAAGGTGCTTGCACCTCCAGCCCAACAGCGGCCGCGGCCTTGGAGAGCACCGCAAATGCCTCGGGCACCGGCTCTGCCGCGACCCCGGAGGGTGGCAGCGGTGAGCTGGAGGACCCCGAAGGCCGCGCCCCTTCCGATGCTGCGAGGGAGAGCAGATCGTCAGCAAGGTCACACGAGGGCCCAGGCAACGCCGAAGCGCTATCCGAGTCCCCCAGACGGGGACCAGACGGGGAGCACACTCGGGCTTTGGGGACGGTGCGAGGGATCACCTGACACTGGTCGCTCAAAGCCGCAGGTGAGGTTTTTTTGGGACAGACCCCTCGAAGTCGAAGGCTCACCGAGAGCCGAAGCTCCGGTGTCCTCCTCCTCGAAGAAGGACCGCCTATACCTCAGTGTGCGCGCCGGGAGAGCGTTGCAATGCACACACTCTCGCAGCACAAGAGCAGCGCGGGCGTGTTGGAAGCCCAAACACCTCCTTCGACGAGATAAACCCAACGCAGCCAGGATTACAGCACGTTTTGCTCATCATGTCGAGAAAA
Source organism: Danionella cerebrum (assembly GCA_007224835.1). NCBI lineage: Eukaryota > Metazoa > Chordata > Actinopteri > Cypriniformes > Danionidae > Danionella > Danionella cerebrum. Next base: position 107,907 of record SRMA01025378.1, on the reverse strand, counting down.
CTGGACAGGATGTGAACAAACGGCTAACACAAACACTGGACAGGCTAATGCCGGAGGAGACAGAGGCGCAGCGACAGCGGCGTGCTATACTGGGGCTAGCAGAGGACCACGCTGTATTTGCTAGGCAAGCAACCTCAATCTCAACTGGCGGTTTAGCGTCAAAGTTAGAGAGGAGAGTCACACTCAGTCCGCTCCGAAGGAAAATCGCATACTGAAGCGTGCGTTACGCCCGGTCTTATACCCGGCTGATTGCTAATCAATCACTCACGCCTGCAAATCAATTTGCCCGTTAAACAATTCGGTCCAATCTCCCATGGAGATCAGCTCCCATTCAGTCGGTCATCGACTAAACGTCTCCGGTACCGACTGAAAGGGAACTGTTATCACTCTGGTGTGTTAAACCTATGCTTTATAACGCCTAAATCATGAGAAATTCAGCTTTCAAATGATACATAGTTTGTCAAACTTTAATTAGAAAAAGCGGGTGCAATTATGCGATCTTTCTGTGAATGTTAATTTATGGCCAGTGGGCAGTAACTGGATAACAGGCCAACTGTAAAGTAGAATAAACCAAATGTGATTTTAGTTTTAAAGAAAAAAAGTCAACACAAATTCCGAAGCTGAGTTTCCTCAGGTCAGTACTTCTCCAATGCTACGGGATCTAACACCATGGCTCCATATTAACACAACATTTAAAGTGATTAAACATTGTAAATAAATATATTTACCTGCTGGTCTTAGTCAAACAAGACCTACAAATAATTAATTTCTACTGCCTTGCAATATCATGTTAATAACCAGTGGTGGATGTACGTTTGGGCAGCAATCACGTTTTCCAAAAGGATGCTGTACACCGGTGGTAAATTAGGACACCATACACAAGTTTGTAAAGGAATTTTATTGCCCAGAAAGTACTGAGTAAATGAAAGAAACTGTTAATATGGAGAGAATTACTAGAAGCAGATCTTAACGTAGCTTGGAGTGATGCTAGCTGTAATCAAGTGGAGCATAAACATGTTTATTCACTATGCAAAATCAAATTATATCCTGCAAAACAAGCTCTTTTGTGATATTCTTTTCCATGCTTTAGGGCTGAAGATGCGTAAGAGAGTCGGGGGTGAACTCATGTCTTATAGTCACATCAACAACTAAGCCCTTACTTCCTTTGACCAAGACCAGATCCGGTGTTCTTGTGAAGGTCCATTCTGTGAAGACCCTCCACTCTCGTTTCAGGGTCTTGGTGGCGAGAAAGTCTCAGACTTTATTGTGGCCTGGCCTTTTGGGTGGCGGGGCATTGCCCAAGGATATGCGAGCAGGACTCCAACCTCTGTGGGCACAATCTGCACCCGACCCGATCATAGTTAAGGATTACAGTGTCGATTTTACAGGTTGTTTTATTTAAAAAGGTCCAGGTGGTTTTTTTTTTTCAGCTGTGGAATATTGTAGAGTAGTTCCTGTCCAGCTGAAGACAAATTTCCCAATCATCAAAAATCTCTGTAAATATATTACATAGGATCCTTTGTAAAACCCTTTCTACACAAAAATTTGCAAAAGATAAAAAATAAATGAATGAAGCAATATGTTGTTGGAATCAAGGGCATGACAAATGAACAGATGAACAAACACTATTTTCTTGGGGTTTGGTTCGTTCAATAAGATGGACATGGTGTGGCCAATCACCTGTTTTTACTAAACTGGAATCCATTCTAAAAGACTACAGGTATTTATTACTTAGCAAGAGTTGGATGGGAGTGGGAGTAATTTTGAGTGTTAGTGGGATGGGACCAGGAGTCAATTCTACAGTAGTGGGACAGGATAGGATTTATTTTTTTACTCTGGTCCAGGATTGGGATGGGATTTTTTTAATCCGTGTGGTACCTCCGTATCGTTTTGATGTCCAGGTAACATTTGGAGGGAAATTATCTGTCAAGGAGTTCCTCTGTCAAGCTGTCTCAGTCCCGAGCTGGATGTTAGCCCAGTTTCTTGGCCTCCCATGCCCGTTTCCACTTAGGCCTTGAACCCCAGGTAGTTAGCCGGGTTGGCCTGTCCACTCTCATTGGGTTTGTCTCTCTCAAGCTTCTGAAGGCGGCAAAAGCCTGTTCCTCGACCTGCTGTTCAAGCTGGTTGTGACCTGCAAGCCAGGGCATGAGGACTTGATTCATGCCCACTCTGCCTAATCCGACTCCCTGATCATGGAATGGGCAGCCTCACATAGAACATGTGATAAGCACCCGGGAACAAGTGACGAAGCATGTTTAACTGTATTTTCTAGGGATGCAACAATTGAACCCTCGCCGGGACTACCACCTCTACCATTTTCAATCTTACCCCTTTATTTTCCACACGCCCAACATCTGTATCTCACAAACATGTCAGGGTACCCGACCTTGAGGTGTCTCTTGGTCCTGGCTACCATGCCCACTTATACGCCACATCTTTCACAGTAGAATCCCTCAGGCAGAATGAGAAGTTCCCCGACGGTGGATCTCTGATTTCCAAACAGAACGGTGTGAGCATTGGTTAGAACCAAACTTGAGGGGTCATCAGACTGAGCTGCCCCGGTAATGATTTGAACGGACATCCGGCTGTCTTGATATGAGCTGCCTTCCCCCAGGTCCATGGGACTGCATCAAGTTTACGTATTACCACCAGACAATCTCTTAAACCCAGTCCATGCAAGATTTCAGTATCCAGTAGGCTGCTGACCATCACATTACCCCCGGCCCTGGGGTAGCCAGACCTTGCTCTAACAAGAAAAGACCAGTCTTGAGTCCCCCTCGGGCAGCTTATTATCCTGGGCGACCTGACATCTAGTATCAGGTTTCGATTCGGACTTTGCATATTCAGATATTGTGAGGGGGCAAGCCAACTCCCCTCCACCTTCAACATCCTCCATAGCCACCTGGATAGGGACACCCCGGGGACCAGCCAGACAAGCCACACACAACACTCAGGTCACTGGCATCCACCCTTGCTGTCGTCTTCTTGACAGGTCTTGCGTCTTCGGTCTTCACCCTCTGAAAGCGTGGCCCTCTTTTCTTGCTTCAGTTCCTGGTCACCCTTCACAGCGTCTGGCCATCAGTTGATTTCGCTTTCTGCTGCTGCTCCCTGGATCTTTTCCTTGCTGGTGAGTGTAGCGAATAGTCCAAGTGCCCCAACGTCCCAGGACAACTTTGCCAGGTCTCAGGCTTCTGTTCCAGAGACCATCCCATGTAAATGGCCCCGTTCCCTGCCGCACCCTACTGGTGCTGATGTGGGCTAGGGCTCACCAGTCTTTGCTTCATGCCCGTGGTAGGTTGTGATTAGCTGACCGAAGTCTTTACCAGGCTGGACCATGTGGAGGTTGCAACCTTTGCCGATGACTACTTTATACTATTGGCTTTGAGAACTGGCTGACTGAGGCCCCGAGAGGCAATAACTAGAGGACTTGGTGGACCATAGTTACTCCCGCCATTTACCTGCGCTTCGTTGAATTCTGCCCAGTGCTCTGAATGTCAAAGTGAAAAAAATCACATCGCGTCTACACCCCAGTGGAGCCTTCTTGATGCTCTGTTTTAAATAAACAGTCGCATTCCCCTGGTTCGTTCCAGTTCTAAGCCGGCCCTGGCCCCGCGCTGGGGTGGCCTCCGCCTGGACCCTCGCGTGGAGCATAGCCTGGAAGGTCCCCCCCCCCCCATTCAACCAGATAAGTGACCACTTCATGACTCACCCGCCCTCAGCGCGGGAACCCCACGATCACTCAATGTGATCAAACTTATCAAGAAAGTACAAAGTATTACAAGATTAAAAAAGCTCCCGTTGTCATTAATCAAAAACCTTTTGTGCCAACTTTCTTTCTAAACTGTTTCCTGCTCAGTTAAATCACAGAAATATAATATTGTAGCATTTGTGTTATGATGTGTGAAGGAAGAATTAATAATAAGGAGAATACTACAGTATAACTGTTACCTACAGACAAAGGGGTAGTGCAGAGGTGTAAACAATGAACCAAACAGGCAATCGGGAGGAATGGGACTAATTAGACATAGACCTGTGGAAAAGCCTAGGCAGAGACTCAGACGAAGACCCAGGGTGAGATTCTAGCACTGACTCTGGTTCCCTTTCTGTCGTCCACTTGACTGTTGGAATGATCCCTGGGAGCATGAGACTATTCCAACAACTACAACAGGCCAATGAGCTCTTCATTATGCAAATTTTGGTGATTCATTGATTAATATAGCCACAGCAGGGGAGCCTACACTCATTCTGTCTTTTCCTTAGAGCAAACCCTGTACCTCTGGATGATTATAAGGCAGCTTCCCTGCGTTTAGATGTTGTCTGTTCAGATGTTGTCTGTTGTATGTTCCATACTATCGCTTAAAAGAGCAATCATGTCTTCTTTAATGTGTGATCAGCACAGTTATCCCAGGCTCCAAAGGTTATAATCATTGAACAATTGTTATGAGTTGAGACAAATATTATTGCGGGAATCATATATTGAAGGAATTGTACAAACGGACACTTACCATTTATTTCATGATGATCTAATTTTTATAACTTTTTTTTTTTCATAAATGTCTCTTGCACCTGGTGTGTGTTCATCGTGAAAAACACCCAAGAGCTCAAATTAAACTAATCTGTTCCCTTACACACAGAATGAACTCATTTCATTTCATACATTTGGTTTCTTCTCTGACTCTAAGCCCAGGGCTGTTCGGATAAACACTGTTTCTGCAGAGAGGAAAGCAAATAAGGATGTGTATATCCTAATCGACTCCCAAGGTGTTTAATCTTTAATGTGCAGAATGTCTGACAGCTGTTTTTGTTCTTTTAGCTGGAGATGTATTCTCTAATCAATTGTTTAGTTCCCCATGCTGAATTCTGTTCTGATTCAAACATGCTCCTGTTCCAGTCGCAGAAAATTGGGAGTTTATGCATGCTTTCGAAGGTAACAGCAATATATTGCAAACTACGGATTTTAGCTGTGGTTTTGTGTCTGTTTTCATGTTTGATCATTTTGAAAAGCATGGTCAGGGCTCTTAACATTGCATTGCCACTTTTAGGCTTAGTAGAAGCAGCTGGATATGCGGAGGAGGGCCAGGGGGGTGGGGGTTGGGGGGGGGTTGTGTGAGAGAGAGTGAACCGACCAACACCAACTCTAAATAGTGTGACAGAAAAATTGTAAACATTGCATATAATCTGATAATAACAATAATGTTATTCAGTGTGTTGGCGTGTTTCTGGGACTGAAATGACATGCTTCATGTGGGAAGACCGCTTACAAGCAATCTTCCATGATTCCTAGTTCTCTTTTCTCTTGAAGCCTATAACTGAACTGACCGAAGAGAATGCTCTGACCTAGACAATGCATCAATAAACCTGTTTCCTTTCTGTTCATACAATCCCGTCTCTTGAGTCTTAAATATTTACATAATAATGTTTAAAATTCGCTCACAATAGCTGTGCCATTAACTCCATAGGTGACTTCCTCATTTCGTATGTGCACTTCCTATGTCATATCTGGATTAAGCATAGAAGGCTAGCACAAGATTGACAAGAGGGTGGACACAGGAGAGCAAGAAAACCAAGCAGCCAGCCACATTCCTCTAGGTGTAACATTTCAAATCAGCATTAAGACTCAGATGCTCCCCTGGTTTAAACGTAGCAACCTAGAAAAACGTGGCTTCTGTGATGGATCCGGGAATCCAGCTCGTGATGGAAAACCACCGGAAAAACTGGCAGTGCAATTCCGCTCCGACGGAAAGTTCCGCTGTGAGGAATGATGATCTGCCACATTGGCTCACGTGAGCCGACTTAAATCAGCAGATTAGAGAGGTCAGGTCTGTGAGCTTCTTGGATCACTCAAAATGAATAAAATGTCCATTTTAAAAGTGCAAAATAACAGTTTCGCCGACTCTCCTCTATGTGTGCAGCTTGACAAAGAAAATGTTTGGCATGCATGAATATTTTTGCTTGTTTCATCAATATAAAATGACAATACTGAAATCAATACAGTGGCTTATAGAAGTATTTACATGATTTTAATCAGAAACAAAGCACTCAGTGCTTGCTCCATACCTTTCTGATCCAGCGTTGGGATGTCAAATTACCGAAATCAGATCGTTTTTAACCAGTGTTGGGAGTAATGGGTCACAAAAGTAATGTATTACAGTTACGTTTCAGTATTACATATTACTCTTTCTTGTAACACAGTAGTGTAAGGGATTAGTACAAAATTTTCAGTAATATTTTATTCTTTACAACAAACCCCACAAGACATTAACCTCTTAAGCTCGAGAGTCCCCGGTACCGGGGACTTGCCCCCTTGTGCGTTACATTTTCACTCATAGCTCACTAACCCTGAGAATAACCCAGACATATTAAATACTGTTGTGTTCAGCGGAAACTCCCCTAAAAACGTATCTAATTCAATTTCATATTCGTGAACCACAGCTCGAACGCCATGCAAATAAACAACAACATATCCGGAGTATAATTCATGACCACGTTTTTGTTTATGTGCGATATGTATCCACAATATAAACGGAAACACCAAAACCATTACATTAAATGAAAGCCAACAACCAGCTGAATCCAGTGATATGCAACTCATTAACATTGCATGAAGCATTTCAGAGCAGGGAGCGAAAGTTCCACGAAAAAACGCCAGCGAAAACCAAGCAAGCATGTAAATCTTGTCTTACCTTTGCCGTTTTTTCAACAAAAAGTTATTTCCATAGCGATAAAAGTCCGCTTGTTGTTATGTCCGGTCGATAGCTTCGTGGAAACTCTATTTTAGATTTTTTGTGTTGCTCCTTGGTCTCATGACATCACCAAATATGGAAAGACTCCCCGTGCGTAAGAGGTGGTCTCTCCACGCTGCGCGTCGTGTGATTCGTCGGCGATCCCGTCAGTCTCCAAATGGTTGAGCTGATTGGTTTCCATAGAATCAGAGCTTTCCATCGATATATAGATCTCCCGGATTGGACAGATGGTCGGGGGGTAGGGACACGCAGAAGCTCGACGTCAAAGCGTTTGTGAGTGAAACGTTCCCAAAAGCGCAGCAAGATGGTGTAAATGAGCTTCCATCTCCCTTTTACAGCGTTTCTTTAGGAGTTTTTTTTGCTGAAATCATGTCCCATAAGCAACAAAAGAAGACTATGAACGAAGCTGAAGCTTTGGACAAGATTTTTTCCATATTTCAATTATTGTGCCAAATTTTTCCAAACTGTGCCAACATGGATTACGCCTGAACTTTGTTCAATCAAAACCTTTACAGAATATTAGTTTCTTGTAGTATGAACACCAAACTTGCTACAGATGTCCTTGACATGTAGTTGTTACAATTGATTGTGTTTATTTGCTTCGTTATAAGTAAAATAAGGAGATATTGGAGGAAACATGTGGGTTTTTTTTAGGCGGAGTTCATTTTTTTGGCCATTCCAACATCAATTACTCTTACCCAGTGTTCTTGACTGTCAAATTAACTCATCCACACCACTCCCCAAGAACCTATCTTCATTTTGATACCAAGATTTGCAGTTTAGACCTTGTAAAAGCTGAGAAATGCCTTAAAAAGTAAAAGTATAAGATTTTCGGAAAATAGGCCTCAGGGCTTAAGAGGTTAATAAGTAAAAGCGAATGTATGTCTAATTCCTGTTTGTGAATATATGCATGAACTTTTTAATGGAAGTACGAGATGGACAAATGCACACCATTTTGATTTTGTCCAAGATAAGGACAAGAAGAAGGTTATTATCAAAGACAGTGTTTTAGTGCTTCTCTCAGCACTGAGAACATACCGGAAGCTAACGTAGTTTATGGAGGACATGCCCCTGCATTTTATAAAATCCCCTCCAGTTTGTACACAACAGTTATGTGTGATGTGGGCACTGGTGATGGCTAAGATGAGATGCTTGCTTTCTATATCCACCGCTCCGGCTCTAACGGTCTCTCTAGCAGAAATTTTCCCTCAGTCCATCTGAGTTCATTGCTAAGTGACAAGCTAACAGGGGATTGGCTGTGCTCACTGTTACTTAATTTGAGTGACATGCACCTGGGTTTCAACACAGAGACAGCAGAGCTTGGCAGTGTTACTGATTTAGCGACATTTCAGACCGCCCACCAACTTTTTTTTATCCTAGTGACTAGCGACAAATCTAGCGACTTTTCTTGGTGACTTTCAGCGACTTTTTTTGTTCCGGCTGAGCTCTACAGACGGAGGAACCATTTCTGTCAGGTGTCTGTCACTTTTAAGTTTCCAAACATCACATTAATTAAACATGCGCATGTGTAACAGCCTTATTCAGTCCCTCCAGAAAATCGTGATCATGCCAATTCACACAAATTCAGCCAAACCCCACGATTTATTTGCGGCCTTGCAAATTCATCCAATCACCACGACTTTGCCGCAAATTCGACCAATAAATTTGGTCACTGTAAACGGCATTATTTTCACACACTTACCTACAAATATCACTGCGAAAGACCGTGCAAAGCAATACCTTAATGTTCTCCATGAAAGCAAAGGAGGGAAACTCTTTTGCTCTGTATGCAGAATTGTCGTGGACCACAAAAAAAAAATCCTGCTTGACCGACACTTCTCTACAGCAAAACATGCCAGAAGCATGTCCATGCAAGAGCCGACACGGCAAGTGACTATCACCGAAGCTATTGCTCGCAAATCCATCTCAAGCAGCGAAAGGAACAAGGTAAACAACAAAACTTCATAACATTTATAATAAGTATATAAGTATATAATTCATCATTCACACAGTCACAGGCTCAGCCAGTCTCCTAGCTCGCTCCGTCAGATGATCCTCCGTGGCAGCTTTACACTTAGCTTTGGCTGCAATATGTCCAAGCTTTACACACAACGGTTCAGAAAGGAGCGGGGATCATTCCCAGAGTTCAAGGGTTGGTTAAAGCCTTGTCTTGGGGAGGATTCAAGGGCATGTTGCATGTACTGCAAGAATGATTTTTATGCCAAACTGAGAGACATAAAAAACACATCCCGTTCTCATTGTGTTAATTATTATTTAATTTTATTTATCATCAGTTTGTTTTATAACCCGATGTGTGTTAATTTAATAATGACATGAAACACAAGTACAGGCAACACTTTTTTTGTTGCCATTGATTTAAAAAGTCATAGTCCCGTTAGCTTCACAGAATTTTTTTTTTATTTACATAAAAAAAAATTCCCTGTGTACATCCAAACATTCCCTGTTTGGAGTAGCACCTGTTTCAGCTGCTCCATCCTTCTTGGTACAGGCACTCCAAGAATGTCATACAGCTAACCTGCAACCCTTGCAACAGTGAGCAGGGAAGGTCAGGGTACAGGGAAAGCGGCCATATCGGATCCCTGGTGGTGTCATGCAGACCGTGATTGCAACCTGCTCTAGTCATTATAATGGGGCCACAGTGCTTTTGGAGCCACCTGAGTCGGCGTTGCCTGGTGGTCTGCTGGTATCGCCAGCGATAGTCCGTGTTATCGGCGGTACTGTTCAGATTTTGGTAGTTAATGTCATTAGAGGCACGATTGCACCCCCGTACTGTTATTGGCACCCTTGAAATCATTAATGTGGTTAGTCTACCGGCAGGTGTTGCTGCTGTTCCTGTGGGTGGACTTAGTGCATGGTCTTCTGTGACGTCTGCCTCTAACCTGTTCAACGATGTGGATTTAAAACCCTTCCCTCTGGAAGAGCAGCACCAGGTGCAGTCTCTGTTTCAAAGGTATGCACAAGTTTTTTCAGCAAACGATTCAGATTTAGGCTGTCATGAGATTTCATTTACCGATGATGTCCCCGTAAGACAGCGTTATAGGCATATTCCACCAGCTCAGTACGACATAGTAAAGGATTACATCAATCATCACATATAATCAAGTGGTGGTCTCTGACGGTGATCGGCAGATGACTGCATTCTGTAACCCCTTCGGATTATTTGAGTGGAACAGAATGCCATTTGTCCTTTGTAATGTGCAGAGTACGTTTCAAAGTTTAATGCAACGCATTTTTGGAGATAAACAATGCAGCTTGTTATTGTTGTACCTGGATGATTTAGTCATTTCCTTCACCATCGGGGAACATCTTCAGAAACTTGAAATGGTGTTGAGTAGGCTTTAGAGGGAAGGTTTAAAGGTAATGCTTAGCAAGTGCAGTTTTTTCAATCAGCAAGTTAGTTACCTGGGTCATATTATATCTGACCAGGGGGTGGCCACTGATCCAGCTAAGGTGGAAGTGGTAGCCAAATGGCCGTCGCCATCTACTGTGGCAGAGCTGCGATCCTTTTTAGGATTTGCCAGCTACTATAGGCGCTTTGTTGAGGGTTTTGCAACCTTTGCTGCTCCCCTGCACAGAGTAGTTGCTCAGTTGGTTAGCAAGCGATGTAAGGCATCCGTTCAGGGTCTGGGTGAGTTATGGACAGAGGAATGTCAGCATAGCTTTGATTTCTTGAAAGAGAAAATCACCACTGCACCAGTACTAGCCTATGCAGACTTCTCATTACCCTTTATACTGGAGGTTGATGCAAGTCACTGTGGTCTGGGAGCCGTACTCTCACAGGAGCAGGCAGGTAAGGTTAGGCCCATAGCCTATGCAAGCAGAGGCTTGCGTCCAGCAGAACGAAATAAGTCAAACTACAGCTCAATGAAGTTAGAATTACTGGCTCTTAAGTGGGCATTAACTGATAAATTTAGAGAATACCTCCTGGGACATAAGTGTACAGTTTTCCCAGATAACAACCCGTTGAGTCACCTGTCCATCTCTAAATTAGGAGCAGTAGAACAGCGCTGGGTTGCCCAACTGGCTTTTTTCGACTTTGAGCTTAGGTATAGATCTGGTAAAAGTAATCGTAACGCTGATGCTTTGTCCTGTCAACATCATCCAGGCTCCGAGGACTTAGCAGCTATGGCCCCTGGCACGATCACGCCACATCCGCTACAACAAGTTCAGATTTTCGGCTCGACATGAGATCATGGCCCTCCAGGAGGCAGACCCGATTATACAGGAAGCCGCCTCCTTCTGGCGATCAGGACGCCATTCCAATTATGAAGAGCATTGGCAATTTAACCCCTCTTCATTAGTATTACTTCGGCAGTGGGATAGGTTGGCTGAAAGGGAAGGGTTACTGTATCAGAGGGTCCATCGCACAGATGGCATGGAGGTCTTTCAGTTGCTTCTGCCAGCCACACTAGTGGAGGTTTTAACAATGCTCCACCAAGAGCATGGCCACCAGGGGGTGGAGAGAACCTTGGCCCTGTTGCATTTCAGATGTTATTGGCCGGGTATGTCCAAAAAGGTGGCAGATTGTTGTTTAAAGTGCCGGAGGTGTCAGCTGGCTAAGGGAAATTATCACCTCGCCAAGGCCTTTATGGGTCACCTTCTCTTATCACGGCCTAATGAGATTTTAGCACTTGACTTTACACTCCTGGAACCAGCTCATAACGGTATTGAGAATGTCTTGGTGTTAACAGATTTTTGCAGTAAGTACACGCTGGCCATTCCTACCCATGACCAGCGTGCTACTACAGTGGCTCAAATCTTGGTAGCAGAGTAGTTTAGTAAATTTGGATTCCCAGTGCGAATTCATTCGGACCAGGGACAGAATTTTGAGAGTGCACTCATTTCCCAGCTTTGCGACGTATACGGAGTATACTAAAGGCCACAGTAATATAGAGTAACATTTTACAATTCTGAGACAGTGATATAGTAAGATAACAGATTTCTTTTAAATCACAGTAACAAGTTATTTCGAGTGTGTTAGTTTGGAAGTAACTTGCACTACACTGTTTTGAACCCAGCAGTTTTTTAAAGAGTATTCAAACCCATCCTTGTCACCATTATTACTAATTAGGGTCACAAAATCAAAAAGACAGAGACAACATTGTTTTTTTTACAAATGCCTTTTACAGAATTTTATTTTTAATCTAGACTAAATTTCAGTACTTTGAAAGATCACAATCTGAGCTTTTGAGATTTTTCTTGGAAGCTTAACCGTAGGTTTTCATGTGCTGTCATTATTATTACAATTGTCCATTTGAGGTAATGTCTTCACAAGAACGTCTAAGTTACTTTCATAACCCTCCTTCCCTGAAGGAGGGAACGCAGTCCCAAGCCCGGGAGGGGTGGAGCTGAATTTCAACGGGCAAATCGATTTGTGAGTGTAGTTGATTAGTTGTAGATGATAGGTGAGTGTGTGTTCACTCCGGACGCGAGTGATTTACAATGAAAGTCAATGAAAAGGAGCAATATCCCTTACCCGGGCTCTTCTTCAGCCTGTTCTCCTTCCCGGAGCCAAGATCTCTTTTTGTTTAACCGAAGCCAAGATCTGTTTTTGTTTGACTACTTTTTGGAGTTCCAGCTATAAGGCTTGTGGTTGCTTTTTGTATTGTCCTTGTGCTCCTAAAGAAATAAATCCTTATCTCAAGAAATATTTTTCCCCTTGCATCTGGGTCCTTTTCTCCACAACACTGCCCCTGACAATTAGTATTGACACAATGTTAGCTAAAGCCGCTAAGCTAGTCATTTTCCCCTGACGAGTGGATTTATTCATCAGAGGAAGTATGCAGAAAAAAAATGGAAGGGTTTGAGGGACACCTACTTGAAGGAGAGGAGAAACTAGTTGGAGAAAAGAAGTGGGTCAGCAGCAGGGTCAGGAAAGAGGTGGAAGTACACTGCGGTCCTGTCCTTCCTAGATCCCTTCATCTCCCCAGTGGGAATCTGAAGAGGTTACAGGCCGCAATGTGCGACCACCTCGATATCCAGAATGAGGTAGCAGCAGCAGACGTGTGCCAGTCAGAGACAGGTTGGTTGAGAAGTGATAAAACATGACAGGGCATACATGTTAAAACTTTTTTTATAACGAATGTGGCCATGTGCAACCTCTCCAATGTCTGTAATAAGATTATAAACATTTTGCAAATGCTTCTGGTGACGGCATCGAGCCGGGGTCCCCTCAGGCTGAATCTGCTGCTCCTAGCTGTTCTCCTGGCTTGTCATCCACGTCGTCTGCTGCTGATTTCAGAGGAGAGTTTAGGTAATAATCAAACATGTTTGATCATAATAATTTCCCCATATGCTAAGACAAAGTGTAAAAACCATGTAGCTATTTAAAAATTGTGTTGCATTTCATTTTTCTAATATCTTTATATGCTCATTTTGTTGTCATTGGAGGAAATTTTAGTTTGTTTAACATTTAGCCAGCACAAATTTTCTGTTTCTTACACGTGAATGAATTTACTAGACTTATTAAACTGACATTTAACATTTTGGTACATCAAAACAAATAATTTCTGTTTTTGAGTAAAATGTTCATCCTTCTTGACAGCACTGCTTGAGAACATCTTTTTATGGCTTCTAATTGTAAAATGTGTTTTTTGGATACAGTGCGTCCAAGAAGAAGCGCACCCAGAAGACCCAAAGAGGAGCAGGAGCTGCTAAAAATGCTCAGAGAACAGCAGGAACGCTCCGACAAAGAAGTGTTCCTCCTGGGTCTGGTCCCTTCCCCGAAGAAAGTGCCGCAGGATAAACAAGAACTGTGCAAATTAAAAATTCTGCAAACTATTGTTGATTTTTTTTTTTACCAACATAAATTTGGAACATTGGCAGGGAACGGACCAGACTCTCTCTTTCTCCTCTCCTTCATTCTATCCCTCACTCTTCCTTCTTCCAAGCAATATCCTTTTTATTCCTGTATGTAAATTAAATATATGTGTAGTTTTATTAAAATTTCTTTTGTAAATGAATGCTTCTGGCATTTTCTCCACCCACAACAAAGTAAGTCATAATTGTACCTACAATATCAAATACTTATGGCATTTATGTTTGTATTTATTCAATTCTATCCTAATGCAAATACTATTAAATTAGGATAGTTATTAATTAAAAACAGTGACAATAAAACAGGTTTAAAGGATATCTCTCTTTCTCATTTGTGACAAAATAAAGAAATATAACTACATTTACAAAAGGTTTTAATTTACATGAAATTACTAACAGTAAAGAAAAGTTATATATGTACAAAGAAAGCAAATATAAGTAAAAAAAAAATACCACTATACAACTTACAAAAAAAAAAATGGAAATAATACATTTACTCATTAGGTAGCCATGGTAATGCTCCCTCAGCACTGAAGTGAGCCATAAAGCCATCCCTGACCCAGATTGCCTCTCTGGCAGAATTACTTGCAGCAACCCGACCAATGCTTTGCAGCGATTCTCCTGAACCCTGCTCCGACCCCCTCATGGCTCGCGATGGTGCTTCTGGTGATCTCATGAAATTGTGGAGGACACAGGTCACCTTCACACATTTCTCCACAACATCAGGGTGAACCTCAATCAGATACATCCTCCACTGCGAGGACAGGATCCCAAAGACATTCTCTACCATCATCCGGGCTCTAGATAGACAACAGTTATAAATAAGTATCTCCAGGGAAAGGGAGCGACCAGGGAATGGCCTCATGAGGTTTTACCTGAGGGGAAAGGCCTCGTCTGTCACGATGGGGCTCGGCTGGTGACAGGTGAAGAGTGCCATCACGGAGTGCATGGCCAAAGGCTGAGTTGGCCAGAATCCCCCCTCGTGGTCCGCCCATAACCGCTGACATCAATGACCCAGAAACAATACCTTGAATCCACAACAGCAAGGAGAACCAGGGAAAAAGTTCCCTTGTAGTTGGGGAACTGAGATCCAGTGTTGGGGGGTGCTTTCAGCTGCACATACTTGCCATCCAGTGCTCCACAGCAGAGAGGGAAGTTCCACCTCTCCTCAAACACCTCTGCAATCGACTTCCATTCAGCTGTGGAGGGCACAACCATAAACTCTTCCACCAAGCTGTCCCAGATGGCAGTCACCACATCCACCACAATCATGGAGACCGTGGAGACACCAACACAGAAGCTGCAGTCAATGGTCCGGTAGGAATACCCAGAGGCAAGGTATCTGAAATAGATAGAGAAAATAAATTGAATAATGGTTATTAATGCAGAGTAATTAGGGAAAAAGAAGTTGTATGCTAGCAAAATGCATCAAAAGTAATTACATCTTAAATTCCTGTTTAATTTTACAGTCAAGAAATAACAACCTTGGCAAAAGCCCTACTCATTTTTAGCATTTGATAAAATGGTTATATTAACATACATTTTAGCATTTACATGCAAAATTTAAAAGCGTGTCTGTTACAAAAACAAAATACTTTAGTAATATATATTTTATAACATTGTAAATAGTACATTACGGTTTATGCAGATATCTGCTGTAAATTTTAAATTCAAAATGTATGAGGGGTGCCCAATTGTATGCTTTGTGCCAAAACTTCAATATAGTAAATTTGAAAACAACAGTATAACTTTTAAAGTCTATTATATACTATTATAATGTATTCTACATGACTGAGGGTTGTTAATAGTGTTTTCAAAAGTATTTACTTACCGAAGGCATATTGATAGGCACTCTGCCGGTGGAATAGAGCGCATGTAGTTGGTCTCCTGCCGGGAAATCCTGCCACCCACACGGGACAACAGGTCATCGAACTGGGGCCGGGAAAGCCTGAAGTAGTGCTGAAAACGGCCATCATCCAGACGCAGCTCCTGGAGGAATTGGTGGAACTCGCCGAGCTGGGTGCGTCACTGGGGGATCTGGGGGACCCAGAGACGTCCTCGACCGTGTCTGCGCTTTTTTTCAGCCTTCTGAAGAAGATAAAGTGAAGCCATTCTCTTGAGCCGAGTAATGTCCGCTATGTTTTTTAAAACAGAGGCCTGTAAGAAGCTCCGCCACCATGGAGTCACGTGAGTTTTCACGCGAATGGTGCGAATTAGGCAAATTGTGCGAGATTTTGAAGTGAGTAAACATGAGCTGGTCAAGCTTCCATCCAGGCACGAATAGCGCATTTTATTTGCTCAATTCACATGCGGTCTGAACACACGGTAAGAGGAGAGCTTGCCTCTACACTTGCCTCTGTGCCTCTGCATTCTCCATTCTTCCGAGGAACCGAACCCACTTACCTCTAAAATGGCCAGGGCAACGTCTGCATTCCCTCCTTCAGGGAACAAACAAACAGGGGTTACGACGTCTTTCAGTCGAAACCCAGACAACGTTGAAGCACCACAACGGCAGTATAACTGCAGCTAGCTCGTGACGGTTGATGTGCCATCGAGATAGACGACGGGTCCAGGAACCGGACACTTGATGGGAACCGCACATGGTGCCCCAACCCATCCGTCATGCATCTATGGTGACAACCTTGCGGCTGGAGACCTCGCACAGGGCGTATTGGAACAGCGCTTGTTACGACGCGGAACCATAAGCTTGCCCAGACCCTCCGCCTGCTTCCTGATCACAAAGACCTTTGACGCAAAGTCACCCACGGCGACATCAAAGAGGCCATCTGGGGAAATAGGCACGTAGAAGAACCTGTTACGGTCCTCGGTGAGCATTGATGCCTCTTCAATGCACAAGTGCACCATGACAGCATGCTCCACTCACAGCTGTGTATCCCCTAGCTGCAGCTTGCGCCAGAGTGGCAAAGGGGGAGGAGCTACGGACCCTTGAAGACAGGGGAGCCTGCCAGAATTTCGTTAGCTCGTCATTCAAGAAAAATTCTGCCGGTGGGCGGGAGCAGTGTCCTGGCGCTTGCCGAAGTACAAGTCATCCAGCCGCGATGGGACCAATTCAGAGGGCCTCGGAGGACCTAGCTAAGGTCAGCGAAGTGCCAGAAGCCGAAGCCTTGGTGTCCTCTTCCTCGAAAAAGGACCTCCTGTACCAAAGTGCAGAGCGTTGCAGTGCAAGCACTCACCCTTCACGAGCGATATGCAGGCGTGTTTGAAACCCAAACACTTTATGCATCTCTCGTGACCTTCCTTCGATGAGATAAATTTACCGCAGCCAGGAGAAATACAGATTTTGCCCATCATTGAGAAAAATGGACGTAACAGGACAAAATCTGCGGATACTGACAGGCTCTTGCTGGAAATCAGAGGTGCAGCAATAAGATGGCTTAGCTATCTGGGCTAGCAGCAGCACATCAAGCACAGAGGTAAGCAACCTTTGATATTTCAGAGAATTTGGAGTGTCGAAATAGAGAGCAATCACCATTCGCTCCTAGGATGAATGCAGAATGAGTGTAGAGGCAAGCTCTCCTCTTATAGAGCAGTTGATTGCTAATCAACTACACTTACAACTACACTGTTGAAATTCGGCTCCACCCCTCCCAGGTTCTGGATTTCCCATAGTCGAAACTTCGACATCGTAAGCATGGGTTCAGCTTATTGGAAAATCACAAAATGAGGGTAGGTTACGCTGGGGTTATATACATAACATTGAGCAATTATTTAATTACCTACACCTGCACAATGAAACATGCATCATTGGTTTGTTGTAATTGTTGTAATAACTCCGTCTTTCAAGGATAGTTCTGACGGTTCTCCAGTGGATTCATATTGTTATTACCTGAATATGTTCTGTGTCTCTCTTCAATTTTCATCCACGCTCTGAAAGAGTTTGAGTCTTGTCTCTCCTACTGAACATTTGTGTGAGTGAAACCTTCCTGCTGTGCATCCACCTGAGGAAAGCCAGTAAAGATTGCTTGTGGTGTGTATGTTCCTCCATCTTGCTTTTAAACAGGTCTGTAGTGATCGAGCAGTATAAATTGCTTTTGCTGCCTGAATGTCTAGGTTATTTGCGTAACCCCCAGAGACATATGTCGTGAAACAACTGATGGGAACAATTGCTTGAGAGTGACTGAGTCTGCTATGATAACATCCAGGTTACTTGCGTAACCCCACGTTCCCTGAATAGGGAACAGAGACGTTAGTCGGGATAAGACCGACTGAATGGGAGCTGATCTCCATGGGAGAACGGAATGAACACTTTAACGGGCAAATTGATTGACAAAAAAGTTGGCAGAGACGGAAGTTATCGTTACTCACCGAGGCAGGGGGGTAACGGAACGGGTTCATCGCCTGGAAGGGGAGCTCTATAGAAGACACAGAAAGGTAGCGCCGAAAGGGGGACTCCCAGATCTGGACCCTAGTTCTGCTGGGGCCAGGCCAAGGCAAAGCCCCAGAACAATAGAACCTAGCAGAGCTGACTGCTCCGCTCAGTCAGATGCTGAATGGGGGAGGAAAGGAGAGCCGCCCAAGAGAAAGATTGGGGTGGGGGGGCTCGAGAATACTTTAATGCTCCACTGGGAGAGTACTGCAAGCTTACACTTGCTCCACTGCCACCACTCAGGACCACAGAGGGAACGGAGCTGACGTCAAGGTGGTAAAACCTAACGAATGTATGGGTGTAGACCAGCCCGCAGCTTGACATATGTCGGCGAGTGAAACCCTTCTAGCCAACACCCACGAGGCAGCAATGCTGCGAGTGTGGGCCCTCCGATGGAGAGGGCAGGGAATAACACACTTCTGCAGCAAGACGAGTGGCCTCCACTAACCAGTGGGCCAGCCATTGCTTGGAGACCGTGGAACCCTTACGCTGGCTTCCGAAGCATACGAAGAGCTGCTAGGAGCTAAGGAGCTCCAGGGTTCTGTCCAGGTGGACCCGTGGGGCTCTGACTGGACATAAAAAACCCTGGGCTGGGTGTGCCTCCTCCCGGGCCAGGGCTTGCAGGGTCACCAATGGTCCCGGAGGGTGGCGGATGGGACCTTGGGGATGAATCCGGGCCTGGGCCTGGGCCTGGTCGAGACCAGGGAACCGCTAGATAGGTCTGGAAACCATGCGCAGTTTGGCCAGAAGGTGGCGATAAGAGTAGCTCGCACTCATCCTCCCTGACCTTGCACAGAAGCTGTGCTAGGAGGCTCACTGGGGGAAACACATAATATATATAAGTGTTTGTTCCTGGGCCAGCAGTGGGCCGGTGTATCTGTCCCGAGAGGAGCCAGGGACAGGGAATAGGAGCCGGCAATGGGAGTTCTCGCAGGAGGCAGCAGGTCTACTTGGGCCTCGCGAAGATGTCCCAAATCTGCTGAACAGCCCAAGGATGGTGTCGCCATTCTCCCGGCGTGGGGTGGAATCTGGACAGCGAATCTGTTACACTCCCCAGGAATATGTTCGGCTTGAGCAACAGAAGTCTGCTCTGACTCCAGAGGAGCAGATGTTGGGCGAAGTAGTGCAAGGAGCGGTAGTGAATATTTAGATTGAGCATCAGAGAAACAAAAACAAAATTTTTTGAAAAGCACTGTGAGTGGATTTAAAAGAAAAGAGCTCTAGAGCTTTATTCAGAGCAGAAACGTCCCCCTTACTGGGGTATATCAAACACGACAGTGCAGAAACACTTTGATTGCCAATGTAATTACAGCTACCTCATTTGTTCTGGTAAATTGGATACACAGTCATCAGGGCTTTAAGTGGACAAGAAGAAGTGGCGCTACTCTCTTTCATGGTGGTGAAAATAAAATGTAATCTGGAAGTCTACCTCTGACTATTTGTTTTACACATATAACAAAAGATTTATTAACAATTTTGTAATTTAAATAATTGTAATATTTACATGATTATTTCACCAATTTAAAACTGATCAGAAAACATTTTTTTACAAGCTTTTTAAATTTCTTTTTTTATTTCAACACTTATGTTATAAAGCTAATGTTATAATGACATCTGATAACTAACATAAATTTTTTCTTTCAACCTGTGAAGCCTCTCCTTTTTCACCACATTCATTCTCTCCTCCTTCTGCATATTCACCTGTACTTCCAGATGTCCGTCCTCCTCCAGCCTCTCCTATAAATATTATTTGTAATCCATGGTTTGCATTGATTCCATCCACAAACCTATTGGAGATGTGTTTTTTTATTTAGCTGCGTTTCATTTAACAAATGAAAAAACTGTGAAAATAACAAATAAAAGCCTTTTTGACATTGACCATAAACTAGTCTGTTGGTTATGCACTATGTTAATAATAATTATCATGACGCTAGCCAGTATGATGTTGATTATGATTACTCTGATGATATGGTTATGTGGGTTTCAAGTGTTTTGAAAGATTTTAAAAGGAAATGTTATGTGATTCTTTGAGTAAACTACAGTTAACCTGTGTCCCAAGAAAGTTCTCTTTTTTTATTTTATTTCTTGTTGGAGGAAGATGAGAGGTGGCTCAGGCGGCAGCAAAGGCGGCGACGGTTACTTTTTTTAAGGCTGGGCGAGCGCAGAGAAGAGGTAACATAAAATTTTTTTGGTAACCCCCTTTAATAAAAATAAATAATATAGGTTACCAGTTAATTGACAAATGGTACCCATACAAACAGTGATAACACCATGATAAACGACATTTATAGTTTATCATTTAATAGACTTGTTTATAGCATTAATTTAATACTTTGAATTGACGTTTTAAATGTGTAAGAACTATGTGATAACCGTGTTATCACTTATTTATTGTTTTGTTATTATACATATGAACCATATAGAGAAGCTTAAGTGTAATAGATTGGACAATAAAGCAACTATAATTGTTTCAGGCAAAATTCAAATACTATTTTTTAATCCTTCTGTTCTTAACCTTTTGTCTCCATCCAGACAAGGCTGATGTATTGCCAAATAAATGTAACAGTTCTTGTGCTGAAAATATTTTTTGATGAAGAAAAGGACATAAGGTCTGATTTCAGACTGAGCAGAGAGTCTTTGGTGGTGCTGCATCAGGAAAGAAGGCACGGATGGGGTCCCAACACCAAGACCTTGGTTTTCCTCTTCTTGTTGGCGAGTGGTACATCTTATAGAGTGGTGTCAAGAGTCTTCTGTATGCCTCGCTCCACTGTTCACCGCATCGTCCATCAAGTTACAGAGGAGGTGGTGGCCATTCGCCACAAGGTCATCTACCTCCCCACAACTGCAGAAGACCTGGCGGCAGTAACCCAGGTGTTTGCAGGGCTGGCAAGACACAGAGCTTTTGGCAAAGCTGCAGGTGCCATCAACGGTTGCCATGTGAGGATCAAGCCTCCAAGCGGTCCTGATGATCATTGCTACCACAATAGGAAACTTTTTCCATCCATTATTTTGCAGGCAGTTAGTGACCATCAAGGCCGTTTTATTGATACTTATGTGAGCTGGCCAGCGTCGGTGCAGGCCCTCCGGCACAGCCCACTGTACAGCCGTGCCATCTATCCTCCTCCAGGGCACTTCATCTTGGCAGACGGCGGGTACGCATGTCTCGTGCATCCAGTCCCCCTCATCACACCCTACAAGCGGCCGGTACAAGGTGTGGGAGCCCAGCGCTTCAACAGCCATCATTCCAGGGCACGCTCCATCATAGAGCGTGCCTATGGAATGATGAAGAGAAGATTTAGGTTGATCTTCCACTAAGCGCTGGTGGTGCATCACACCTTTGTTCCCCAGGTTTGTCACTTCACAAGAGAATAATTGAGTGGTGTTAAATGTTAATTACCTTCTAAGTATTTATTTTTAATGTGGTTGCAATTTAAATAAATAATAATCCTTTTTTGTTCAGGTCATAACAGCATGTGCTTGCCTAACTTCACTGCCTGGGTGCCGGTGACATCATGGCCATGCACCATGCACCTCTACTGTTAAGTTGTGGCTGTAGGGTCTCTGGTGCCTGTCCTGGAAACAACCCCTAAAAACGTTGCTGGACACCGGATGTAAGGGTGGCTGTTGTTGTTCACAAGTTAGTGGACTATGGAAAGAGAGATTAAGCTGAGCTGCAAGATAAGCTCTTGATATACCGGTCAGTCTACATTCCTAGCTCCGGGTCATGACTCAAAGAACGAGATTTCGTACACAAGGGGCTGAAACGAGTTTCCTACGTAGGGTGCCTGGACACTCCTTTAGAGATTGTGCTTTGTCAATGTGCTTTTTCACAATCTCCAAGTATATACCCATGTTCTTTCTAGTCAGCAGCGGCTTCCTTCAGTCTTGTCATGGATCTGCTGCTTGTTCAGTGTTTCAACACTATTGTAGACTCATTGTTACGGCCTGAGAGGTGCCGTTTATTTATTTTTACATGAGTTATTGTGTGAGTTTTATTTTCTCCTTAACTTTTGTTTTTGTATTGCAAAGCGGTGATTTTGTTTTGTTTTTAAGTTAGGGTGCAAGGCGGGAGGGGAACGAAGTACCTTCCCCCTTGATAGTTTAGTTTGTTTAGGTTAGGTTTTTGTGAGTCTCTGGCTTCTTTTGTATATTATTGTAAATAAATGCTTTTTTTTTCCTTGTAAAAAAATTAAATCAATAATTTCATTTAACAAATGTATTTGTTACACTCTCAGCCCTAGCCTCTAATGCCACTAGGGTTGTAAAATATAATTTAGGGCTCATCCTTCAAAAATTAAATTATATATTTTTATCTTTTCTGCTGAATAAGACCAAAAGTCAACAAAGCTTTCCCAGCTCTTTATAATATTTCCACCCTCGCTCTAATTCCTCTGTCCTGGGGGGACGAAGACCAGAGCAAGTGTCCCCCTTTGGACTGGAATATCTCCTCAGGTGCCTGATATGATCCATTGTTTCATCAGGAAGTTGGTTCACGTGGGAAGATTGGCACAGAAGCTCTGGATAGTTTGGATTATAACACTCAAAATTCTATGCAGAAGGTGATCATCATTTGTACGTTTTTTCAAACGTACTCTCCAGGAAGCTATGAGGTGAGCGATTGGATTGTTGAAGTGGTGTCAGGTTAGCTTGCGACACATAAGGTCGAGGTCTAAACCATACACACAGTGCAAGTCTGTTTCTAAGTCATAATTTGTTCCTGATTTGAAGCACATTTTCATGTGAGGATTATCAGTTTTTCGTCCTGGTAAGCCAGATCTTGGTCTTGGGTGTGTCATTTAGTATCGCTCATCTCCGCTGTATCTTGCTCTTCATGTGTTCCTGTCAAGATGGCTACCTTTAGGTCTTAAGAGAACAATGGAAACTTCATGGTTTCACCCCCACAGCTAGGAGACAAAGATGTGAACCCCCAAGCTCTGGACTACCCTTTGGGCCACAGCACATATGTCTCCTAATCAGACCAATCGTGCACACCCTCAAGGATTCATCTATAAACAGTTAATGAAAAATGTGACCCTGACAGCCCTCCACTGATGTAATGTTATGAAATACTGTATGAACACAGGGTTAGCAACATAAACATGTGCATTTTTCTTAGTACACGTGCCTTTAAATAGTATTAAATTTGGTGACCATATATAATCTTTGAAATAGATTTACTGAAAATACGACACTCAAACTTTATTTAACAGCAGGAAACTGCACTGTCTCAGAAAAGGTTTCACCACCACTACTGTATCTGTCCCTTTGAGGGAGTGTTTGCACACAGGTGAGAGTCCAGTGCTGTGTGTTTAGTGCAGGTCAATCACTCACCGCTTCACTGTTCACCTGTTTTTTTCTCTCAGACCAATAAATGATGTCTCTCGGGCGTGCAAGTGTGTGATGCTCCCTGTCAGGATGTGCAGCACTAGACCACAGGAAGGGCAAAGGAGCTCTTGTACATCAGTCAGATGGATAAATGAAGGCCTGACAGCTCTGACATTAGCCCTCGCATACACCAGCAGAGGCATGAATTAATCATGTGCTTTACCTTTTTAGAACTCTTTGTTTACTGATCCCCAACAAAGAGAAATACGCTCTTACACTAGGCTGAAATTATTGTGCATTTTGTAATGTAATAAAAACAAACCCACCATCAGAGTTGATTAAAATCGTTTGAGCTGATAAACTGATTTAAGCTGCTTTGAGGCTAATTGAGGAGGATATAGAGCTGATCTAATTACATAAGTTTAGAACGTTTGAGCCTGTGTTGGCATGGATGAAACTAGTTCTACGTGCATTAAACCTGTTCTTAACCGATGCTAATAGGTTCTAGGATGGGAATTAAGTTTATGTTTAGATGTGTGTGTTGCTGTCCAACAATCTTTAGCCAAGCAAAATGTACCACACTTAACAAACAAAAGCTAAAGCTACATACAACGTTAAAATAAAATCGATGAAAGCCTCATCCCCTTTCGATGAGCCTTGGGGACATAGTTTGATGTTGTAAGCTCTTTTTGTTGTAAACACATTGTACTGTGGAAGGTTTACTTTTGCCAAAGACAGCGGGGAACATAATGAGCAAACCATGTGACAGAACAATGATCACATGACCAAGGCAGAAGGGCATAAATAAAAGCATTCATTTAACAGATTGTGACAAAAGATCGTTCTTTGGTCTTATGTATTTCTTCATGCATAAATACCAAAAAATTGCAACCACGACAATTGCGTTAATTTTTTTAACATTTTAAATACAGTTTGAAGGCACTCATTTCTATAAGGTGTAATTCATGTCGACAGGGAAGCAGTGATGAAGTCTAAGGCAGGTGTATGTGCATTGACAATGCGTCTGTGTCTTATTAGCACTGACGCTAATGCTAGGCTAAGCAGAACCGTCAGTGAAACACAGGCTGCACTGCAAACACTGGCTCTACAGGGAAATTAAAGCGTGTGCAAGGAATGGTGTATTCGTGGATAAATTAACAACGCAATTACATTACACGACATGCCAGAAGATGGATGAGGCGACCCCACTGCCTTTCTCTTCTGTTTTCCAAATAGCAATTTATTTGAGGGTTTTAATGGATGTGTTTTTGGGATCTGTGGTGTGGTCGGGTTTCATTGTGTGTCAGGAATGCGTGATTGATGATCCTTGCACTAGCTTTTTCTGTCTCTCTCTCTCTCTCTCTCTCTCTCTCTCTCTCTCTCTCTGGGAATTTTCCTTCACAGATCTTCTGGGGATTTGAAAATTAGCTACATTTATGCACGAGCCAGAGTCAACCATTGATTTCCTGATCAATTTATTTCCGTTCTGGCTACACTGCACTGGTAAATTCCACTGCAATTAATGCCAGACTTTCTCCGTGGTGTGTGCCTTTGTGTTATTAATGCTTAATGGAGTGCTTATGTGTGATAACCTCTGACTGCTAAGTTTGTGTGTATCTGTGAAACGCAGTTGCTGAGTCATTAGTTCTGATATCATTTTCTTGTTACACTTTAATTAAAAATTAATTTCTTTGGGGAAAACTGCACTAGAAGAATAAAATCCGATTCTGTAAACTACTGTGTATACACAAGAAAAAAACGTTCCATAATATATGTTACTGTAGGCTCATGTTACTAGGCAAGTCAGGTCTGGACTTGCCTAGTAACATGAGCATGAGTGCCGGTTCAGGGCCTGAGGAAAGTTAATAAACTACATCATGGTATTTACATGCATCAGCACATGGGGCAATAGCCAAAAACTTAGAAATTTCTTGTAATATACACAAGTCTTTTAGTCAAGACTGCCTTGACCAAGACCCGAGACTCTCCCTCTGTACAAATTACCTTGCGTGGCCACTGCAAACATTTCAGTGTTTCCATTATAACCCATTTACGTAGCATGGCATTGTCAGATTTCACCACATTGTTCGACATTTAACAGTTAAATCTTGTAAAAGGTTTTCATACCTCTTGTGATGTTTTTTTCTCCAGATGCCCGGTGAACAATTAATCTAGATTTATTCAAAGAGAGGTGCAAAAAAAAAGCCAATTTTATTGTTTTATTTGATGTAAGCGTTTGCGGCTTGCTTTTTGAGCAGGTGGAGTATCTGGAGCATCACGTTTGTGTAGTCGATAAAACGCTCCAGAAAAAGAGAACATTCATGTGAATTTCGACAGTCTTCTTAGAAATGAAGACTATTCCACGTGAGAAATTGCTCTAACCAGAGTAGACAGAGAAGTGGGAGCTCCCTCTGCAAACTGAGCAAGAAATACATTATTAGAGTCTCTAGCTTGAGAAATAGAAGCCTCAAAGCTCCTCGACTTACCTAAACCTTCATTAAATAGTAGTGAAGAGGCGACGGGAATGCTGGCCTTCAGGGTAGAGTGACAAAATAAAAGCTGTATCTGAGACGGGCCAATAAAAGAAAGATGAATATGGGAACACTGACATTGGACAGAGTAAGATTGGAATAAAGTGTTATGGACGGTCGAATCGAGTTTGGAGGTGTTTGGATCACACAAAAGAGCATTTGTCAGACGCAGAACAACTGAAAAGAGTCTGGAATAATGTCTGAAGTCATCTGTAAAGCAAGGTGGGGGTACTGTAATGCTCTGGGGGTGCTTTGGTGCTGGTAAGGGGGGAGATTTGTTCAAGGTATAAGGAAGGCTATCACTCCATTCTGCAAAGGCATGCCATAGCCATAGTTTCATCCTGCAGCAGGACAATGACCCAAAGTGCACCATTTAGAGAAGAAGCAGCAGCTGCTCTTCTTCTGCCCCTAGCTTGCATTTCTGAGCAGTCTTATGGCAGCGAGTTAAACACGGGTCAAATAAAAGATGGCAGGCAGAAGTATTTCCTTCACCATTTATTCTCCAATTTGTGAAACTAAAACACACAATAAAACAGCATTATAAACTCATGCATGTATGAAAGGTGTTTACACTGCACACTGTACATAAAGAACCACATAAACCGTGATAATTCAACACTGTTGCTTTATATGCGTTTATACATGCTAACGACTTTTACAATAAACACTCAAAAAGGTTGCACACTTACAGATTTGTGAGCCCTCAAGGCCAAACGTGTAGACAAAGACGAATATATCTGCACCATTTGCTCATCAGAAAATGGCTGACCCCACATGGAACTCAAAAATAAATACATGTGACTACTAGGCGTCGACATAAATTAACTGTTTGTGGTCCAGAATAGCTCTTCTATCTGTAATGGAGTCACCAGATCTAAACCCCATTGAACTGTTGTGGGAGCAGCTTGATCAAATTACCCGGTACTCAGAATGACTCTGCTATCCTTCACAGCATTGGAAAGGCTGTGATCTTCTTGCCCTTCAGGTTCAGATTGCCTCCCTCCGGGGTGACAGCTGATATTAGTATTAGCAATGTATCCACAATCAGGAAGCAAGCGGAGGGTCTGGGCTAACTGGTTCGGCATCGTAAGAGGTATGGCGCCACCACTTCTGCACCAGAATCCTCTCCACCTCCACGACAACAAAGAGAAAGCCCTCTGCCACGGTCTATGCCTCCAACTACAAGTTCGAGGAAGTCCTCTTTTGGTGGAAGGCAGTGCCAGCCCAATTTTTGGTTCGCTACAATAGATCTGAAGGATGCGTATTTCCAGGTAGCTGTAGCTCCGAGTCACAGACCCTTCCTGAGGTTCGGGTCAAGGGCCAATCTTACCAGTACCAGGTCTTACCAGTCAGTCTGCCCTCCCCCTACACACCTTTCCCAAAGTCATGAGGGCCCCCGCTGTGCTGGGCAGGCACTAGACTACCTCGACCACTGGCTTTTATTTTGCCGCCTCGTGGGCCTTGGCAAGGAGGTTTTCACTCATATGTAGAGCTGCGGGCTGGTCTACACCCAATACCTTCTTCAGGTACTACTACCTATTTGTAGGCTCCGTTCCCTCTGTGTTACTGAGTGGCGGCACTGTCACCCTTAAGAAACAGTGTGGGTGGCAGTGCGTTTCCTTGGCTGGAAAGCGCACTTTGACACCTTCCTCCCCTCTTCGCCATTGAGTGGAGCAGTCAGCTCTGCCAGGTTCTATATGAGGGTTTTGCCAAAGAGCCTGATCCCTGCAGAACTACGGTTCGGAGTTTGGGTCCCTATCTAGCCGCCCCCTTTCTGAGTATACCGTACAACCCCCTACCCGTTGGTTCTTATGACCCCCATTCCATTATTCCTCATCTCTTTGGTGGAATGCGACGGCTCTGCTGTCCCTGCCAAATTTCTATTTTGCAGTACAATGAATTCGCCAGTAGCCCCTCTATAAGGGTCGAGGGGTGCACTCCTTCTGGTCACTCACTCCCACAACTGAGGACATCTAATGTGCCCAGTGTTGCGTTACTTCCCTGATAATAGAAAATTCCAGGCAAGGGGCAGAAGGAGTTCCCATTCAGGTGCTACAACCAAGGCTGCTAACCTTTCTATTAAGCTCAGTGTCGCCCTTTCTAGAAGGACTTCAGGCATGGCGCATTATAAAGGGGTTCCCATCAGTTGAATTCTCGACATACATCTCCAGAATTGACTAAAATAGAACATCTAGGTTACTTGCGTAACCCCTTTTTCCCTGAAGGAGGGAACGGAGATGTATCACCTATTGACATTTATTTGAAGTCATTGATCTGTTTTGTTACCCCTTCCTTCTTATGTGTGCTACACTCATTTCATTCAGCTGCTTAATCAGATGCTTTGCATTGATCTACAGTCAAACACTTTTTCTACCTCTCTTTAGTGCACTGCTTCAGACTGCTCACAGTCTTTGATTGAGTTATCGCTGCAGCATACCTGTAGATTCTTTTGTTTCAGTCCAGTCTTGTTCTGTCTGGAGTGCATGGATCTGTGCATTACCCCGCTGTGAGTGTAATCTTTCCTTCTGGATTTCAGGGATTGCACACATGGAGAAACACAACCTAGAAGGACCTGGGTTGAAGGAACCCGGCTGGAGGTGCCGTCTTGGCCTTGTTCCGCATGTACACAGCACAGGAGCACCTTAAATTTCTAATGTCAGAACAGAGGGACGACCGGCAGAAGCATTGATGCACAACAGCTTTTGTTGCAAATCACCAACATGACCGAATAATTTGGAGGCGTGTCACCAATGCAGCACCTTTTCGCATTACCTCTTGATAGCGAGCAGCCTGTCCTCGGAACATATGAGAGAAGGTGTCTCTGAAGAAAGAGCTTCTTGCACCACCCGCTCGACACCCCAAGAAATCTGCTCAGCCAACATTACTGGGGGGGAATGACAGGTTCCAGATTGGTCTCAAACTAGACAAAACATTGGGTCTCATGTTCTTGGTACAGAGGTGATACGAAACAACAGAGTTGAATTGATTAAAACAAGAGGGTCACCTAGGGACACTGGTTTTTATTTGTTATTCTAAAGGAAAGATTTTTTATAGTTGTTAAAATATTTAATTTGTTGACAAAACTTGCAAAATATTAATATGAGGGTGTCACTTTTTATTCCCCATAAGATAAAAATCCAAAGTAAGCAAGAAAACACAGCAAGTGTTGTACTCCATGTTGTTAGTGTGTGAATAATGCATGAGGTATCTCTTGGTGAAAAGACAGAGGTGATTAAACAAACTCCTTCTTTACCCTTCTGTAAATAAACTGTTTAAGAGAGTGAATCTGATCTTCTGACCAAGTAAATGTTGTCAACACTGCGACACACACCGACCTCAGTGCATACAGTATTGCCTCCTGAGTAAACATAAGTTCCACTTCCAGATCTTAATCCATTAACTTTGTAGTGTGATTTTTTTCATCTCTATTGCCTATTGATATATTTTATATGATAAAGCTTTTGTAAATAAAACCTTATTATTTTGAAAATAAAACCTTATTATAAGCAAGCCGTCAAGGTTTATTTTGTGTTCCCGGAGATGTATTATGTTGGGAAATCGACTGATATAGGAACGTTACTGTACCGCCATCTTGAAAAGGGCAAATTCATTTGTGGGTGTTGGTAATTAGCAATCAGCTGAGAATTTAAACCTAGTGGACATATGTTTCATTCTACTTTTTTTTTCCTGGGAGCAAATCTGGTGAGTCATTCTTCTCAAAATTTAAGCTAGAAGGATTGGAAGGTTGCTTACCTCTTGCATTCCAGTGTAGCCTTGCTAGCCCAGATAGCGAGCCACCATACCACAGCATTTCCAAATCTCTAGCAAACCTGATCAGTGTACTCGGGAATGTTTCCAGTGAACCAACTAACTCCCAGGGGAATCGTACCCATATCAGTAGGTTTCCTGATGTAATGCTTCTCCCTTTAATCCTTCAGGGAATGGGGGGGTACACAAGTAACCTAGATGTTATACGTTTTGATGGTGTTAATTGTTTGTTTGTGAGCTGTGTGGTTCGTGGCAGTGGCTGATTGCTGCGGTCACACTACCCATGAACAACATGGAATTTTGTGTTAACCTGACCTAACCTGACGATTTTGTGTTGTGGAGACGCATCATGTGATTCGAGATCCCAGTTGAACTTTCTGTCGAGGCAGAATCTGGAATCACACCAAGTAGGCAGGAGCTTCTGCTTTTTTAATTGCTAGATTTAATCCTATTAAAGTCAATAGAACTTTTTGGTAGTGGGACTGTGGCTTGAACATTGCTGTTAGTCTGTCGACATAAAATTGTGGTGCTTTGGTCAAGGATTCCTCTTTAATCAAATTTGAACTCAGTTTATTTTACAGTTTATTTTTTTGTGTTTCCAGACTCAACCCTGCCTGGTTACCTGGCGGAGAGCCCTACTTACCCAGACCCCGAGCCAGCTTCCTGATTGCGGAGACCCAAGATGCAAGGTAAACACTGTGACACAGAAGAGGCCACCCCAGGGCCTGTGCTGCCACCTTCGTCGCTCTAAGGGAGAAGTTGGCATCATTTCACAGGTCAACGACCAATCCCCAAGACCACCTCGCTTGAGCATGTCCCAGAGGATCTTGGCCTGGGACACCCATTAGGAAAGTGTAAGTTTGATCCACCTTTGTTGCATAGACAATAAAGGCCTGTGGAATCATGGTCCGCTGACGCTGCTCGCCGGCCTTTAGATGTTTTTGTCCTGAACTGCGCATCACACCCGTAGCGAAGAGAGGTTCCCTGGTTTGGCCCTGATCCACCAGATGGGGCACTCCATGGGGTTAGTCAGGTTGGCAGGACCTGTCCATGAACCATGATTCCTCCCATGTGCCACGACATACCGTATTTTTTGCCGTATAAGACGCACCCAATTTTAAATGAGGAAGATTTAGAAAAGATTCTGAACCAAACACTGTAGTAAAATATTTTTTATCAACTGTGTAAGAGTTAACAGCAGTTTAAGAACAATTATATGCATGTTATTAGTGTAACATGTAACATGAACAGTCAGTAAATAGTAAAAGTAACAAAAAAAGGCTGTAATGCTTTTATTCGAACCCCAATAATTCCTCTTTGTCACTGCTATCAGAAATGAGGAAGGACAGATCCACGCAGTCATTGTCCTCACTTTCTTCCTCACTGGTGTCAAATAAGATGTTGTCTTCTGTTCCATCCAAGGCATTACTAATACCACACTTCTTAAATGATTTTATAACAATGTTTTCCTTCACGGAGTCCTATGTGCTATGGTAGGATCGACGAGATGGGCGATGACGTCAGCGCGCACCGCCGGGTGTACAAATATGGCCGACGGTTCCGGTGCTAGGCCGAATCACATAAAGAATTACAGGACGAATCACAGGACACGGAGCGTGGAGAGGACTGCTTTTATGCACAGGGAGTGTTTCCATATTTGGTCATGTTATTCTTAGAAAAGAGATCGGGAAGAGACCCAAAATGGAGTTTTCGTAAAGTTATCGACTGGATGGACTTTTATTGCTATGGAAATAATTTTTGTTGAAAAAACGGCAAAGGTAAGTTATAATTTACATGCTTGCTTTGTTTTTGCTGGCGTTTTTTTCAGGGAACTTTCGCTCCCTGCTCTGAAATACTTTGCGCCATGTAAATGAGTTGCATATTGCTGGATTCTGTTGGTTGTTAGCTTTCATTTGATGCCATGGTTTTGGTTTTGCATTTATATTGTGGATACATATCACACATAAACAAAAACTTGGTCATGCATTACACTCCGAAGATGTTGTTGTTTATTTGCATGGCGTTAGAGCTGTGGTTAATGGATATGAAATTGAATTAGATACGTTTTTAGAGGAGTTTCCGCCGAGCACAACTGTATTTAATATGTGTGGGTTATTCTCAGGGTTAGTGAGCTATGAGCGAAAATGTAATGCACAAGGGGGCAAGTCCCCGGTACCGGGGACTCTCAGATTTAAGAGGTTAAATGATTTTATAACAATGTCCTTCTTCATGGAGTCGTACGCACTATGGTAGGATCGATGAGCAGAGATGGGCGATGACGTCAGCGCGCACCGCCGGGTGTACAAATATGGCCGCGGCTTTGGCCTAGCTCCGGAGCCGTCGGCCATATTTGTACACCCGGCGGTGTGCATTGACGTCATCGCCCATCTCTGCTCATCGATCCTACCATAGCGCGATCTCTTACGCCTCTCCTACGGCCGTGACCGCCCTCTGCAGCGCTCTGCATTCACCGTATAAGACGCACCAACTTTTCCCCCTCAGTTTTGGGGAAGAAAAAGTGCGTCTTATACGGAGAAAAATACGGTATAATGATTATTATAAAGCTGCCACTCCTGTCTAAGTTAAGAAATGTCCAATCAGCGCCGCGAGTTTGCTTCGATCAGAGATAGTCAAAATTTTTTTTAAAAAACCCAAAGAAGTAAGTAACCCATAGTGTTTTTTTTTTTTCAGATAAAACTTTTCTCTCTTTTTTTTTTTAAAACTGTGTCCTGTCCTGCTCAAAAGCAATCACATAGGAGAGTAAATGCTTTGCTGAGTTGGACAGTTTTGCTTTCTCCAGGGGAGTAAAACACCTGGTGTGGTGTTTTCTCCTCTGGATTGGAGCATTGAATGTATGCAGATATTTATTAGTTGTATTTCCCATGGACCAGTTTACATTAGTTTTATCAGGACAAAGCGGTGTTGGACTGAAAGGGGGAGTGAATAAGGGATTGAGGAAGGTGAGGGGGAAAGGTTCAGGAGTGAGAAAAAAATAGGAAGAATACCTTCCTGAACATACCATGTAAGTCCATGTTACAGTTTCTTTTGTCCCATTTGTAGTTTTTACGTAACACACACACACACACACACGCACACACACACACGCACGCACACACACACACACAAACACACACACACATATATATATATATATATAGAACATCTACCTAGACAAACCATGTCCGTTTGTTATAGTTTATGCAGTACAGTTCTTGCAGTTTGTACATTTCTACACAAATCGCACACACATTCAAATATCCATACACACAACCAATGATTTATGTGGGATAATAATGATGTTGTACAGTTTATAATAAAAGTCTGCTACATGGGAGGGTATATACAATACAGATAAAAGAGCATAAACTACGAGGTGGACGAACCGCACTAAGCACGCACTGACCCGATCCACATCGAACCTCTGGTTGACTCCTGGTCGAACAACAGCACCGCACTGGTCAAAAAATTTCAGCAGCATCTCTACTTCCTCCGCAAACTGAAAAGAGCAAGAGCACCAGACCCCATCATGCACACCTTCTATAGAGGCACCATCGAGAGCATCCTGACAAGCTCCATCACTGTGTGGTTTGGAGCTTGCAATGCGTCCTGCGTAAAAGCCCTCCAACACATAGTGAGATCAGCTGAGAGAATCATTGGTGCCCCTCTCCCCTCCCTCCAGGACATCTACAGCACCTGTCTCACCAAGAAAGCCCTCTGCATGTGATCCCTCCCACCCTATGCAAAGCTTCTTTAGCCTGCTGCCATCAAGGAGGAGACTGCGGAGTGTCCAGGCCAGGACCAGCAGGCTGAAGGACAGCTTCGTCCACCAGGCTGTCAGGAAGCTAAACTCTTTCCCGGTTCTGCCCTCACTCCTTTCTCTGCACTGAGATCTGCCTGATCTGGGACTCTCACTTAAAGAAAGAGTCTGATCTTCATAGCCTGCAATTCTACCTGAGATCCTAATAACGGTCACATGCAATCACTTACCTGATCCACATTTTCCAGGAGTCACTTTTTATCATCAATATTTCCCCTTTATTACTTCCTTGACTCCCTCACTGTCTTCCTCTCCTGACTGCTCCGTGAGTTTACTTACAAGTCTCTCTGAAGTTCGTTCCAGTTGGTGTGTGATTGCCATTGTCGGCATTACTCCCAAGCTCCCGAGTTCATCAGTTAGCACCCTAGCCGGTGTGCTCCCTCGGCTCATGCCTGGTTGTGTAAGCACACCATTAGATACACACCTAAAGGCATCCTTCACGCCTCTGGACTTGCACTGCTCCCTTGCACTGCTCAGACCTCTGGCTCCTGGAAGAAAGGAATATTGTCACCTGGATTCTCACCTAAATCATCATTGGAGGTATACCCTTATCACATTGTGCTATGCTACCGCTTTGAATGGCATGGAACATCAACAAAACTGTTAATACTCTGTCGTTGTATACTGTTATGCATACGTCACAGGTTTTAGCCAAGCTGAAGCTAACCTTGTTAACATTGGCCCTTGTTACCTCTTTTTCATATGTAAATGAGTTTCTCTGCAGGGGAGTGAGGAGGTGTGAAGGAATTGTTGTTTGTGAAAGGGGCTGTGAAAGTCTTTCAAGTATAGCAAGCAGAGAGCTTGACTGACCAGTTCTAACCCCTGTGACTTGCAGAAAGCCCTTCAGCCGGATTCAGACTCTGAGCTGTCTTCAGGTTGGATCTAATTTAATATTATTTCCTATTTCATTTCAAACAAGAAAATGGATAATACGGAAAAAGGAGAGAGAAGTGACCGAAATAGCTACTCTACCTTTTTTTGTCTTTTCTATTTTTTTGTTTGTACACCTTAGCAGAGATTCACTGAAATCTGAAGGGCGAGACATTTTTTTTCTGTTATTGTGTTATTGTTATTGTAAAATTTATAATTTTATTTGAGACATTATTCCAATTTTCAAACCTGGAAACTTTCCATGGGAATTAACTAGAATATAATGCAATTAATGGGAATAAACTGTGAGTTTACTAAATTGAAGGTTGGCAAATAACAGAATACTCAACAGCAAAAAAAAAATCACAATGCATCAATTGTGATGTACCTATACGGTGGCCGAGATTGTATATTCACAGAAAATCCCATCCCCCACACATGATCCACCTTTGCCACTTTAGGGGGAATCAAAATACCATTAGGTGAAAAATAAAGGGAGCTGAAAATTGAAAGCACATTTTTTTGATCCCAAATAAATTAAATTACGTAAATATATGTACTCTAGAGTATAAGTACACTAAGAAATCAAAAGAGAACTAAACTGTTAAAATTTAAGCTTGTTGGCACGTTTATTCACAATCTTTCCCATGTGGCGTCAGCCTCAAATGCTTTTCTTTTACTTTTGCTAAACAGTTTTTTGATGTCTCATAATCATCATGCCTCTGCATAAAAAAAAAGATTTTAGTTTTACTATAAATTCTAAAGTAGTTATGTGATGCAAAGCAAAGCACAGTTAGTCTGCTGACTTTTAATCAGGGTGTTAAATTGATAAAACAGACTGTGATTACTTAAGAATATTTTAAAACATTTATGTTTTGAATACATCCAGTTCTTTTATGGTGTTTGTTCATTAACCCCTTAACAGCAACCCTTCTTTTTGAGAATTGGTCCGAAAAAGACATACGCAAAATAAAATGGCTGTAACTCTCACATTTTAAGGGTTAAATTAATGTCCTTGGTGTCATTTAAAATGTAACCCTTTCTAGTTTATCAGAAAAAAAGTGAGGAACTGGATACCTTAAACAAAACTAAAGTTATAGATTCACAAACCTTGTATGAATTGTATGAAATTATCCTTGCCTATTTTTTTTAAATAAAATAAGTGAATGCTTGAGTCCCTTTTTGACAACAGTGAATAGAAGCCACAACTGTGGACCAATTCATGACCAAAATCTGTCAAAATAAAGCTTTGTCTAGGCGGACTCCATTGGCACCATTTGGCACCAAATTGGCACTTGGTAACCAAATAAACAAATTGATGTAGATGACCCTTTTTTAATACAAATAAATACCACAACATAAACTACTCCATAAATATCTTTTTTTTTGTTTTTATGTTTTTGGCTGTGTTCTACGGATCAAATAGTCCAATGCTGTTTTTCAGATCTGCATTGACTTTAAGGAAGACCAGTTGTTCCACATGACTAGGGTCTAAGTTTGCACGCTGTGGACTGACCACATTTCCAGCTGTGCTAAAAACATATGTGTGCAGAGGAGAGGCGCTGTGAATCACAGAACACAGACACAGTAAACTATCCAATGAGAATTTTTATTCAATCCAAGCACAGATATTGACTCGTATTATACATATGATACTTGTACTTGGCAAAAGTGCTTTATCCGTGCCGGATACTCGTTTATTCTTTTATTTATTAATTCATTCATTTTCCAACCCACTTATTCCCTTTTTTGGGGAGTCACGGCGGTGACTATCTCCACCATACATTGGGCGAGAGGCGGGGGTACACCCTGAACAGGTCGCCAGCCCATCACAGGGCTCATTTCTTTTTTTATTTAAGTAATTATATCTACATACTTTCTAATAAATTTTTCTAACTAAGCACATTTGTATCACCAGGAAAGAGAAATGAAGGAGGCAGTATCTTGTAAGTTTTACTTACAATATTAACAAAGATCCATGGCACGCTAGGTGTAAAAGATATGTGATTGAGCATTTCCATGTGTCGAACATTAACATTTAATTGTCTGTTACAATTGTCTGTTACAAAATTCTAAATTTTGTTTGCTATTTTGACTTCCTGTTTCAAATGAAAATTCTTTTTTTTTTTTGTACCAATCCATTTCGATGTGTCACTACTTCATGATTTTTCATGAGTCTGAGCTCATGAAAAATCATTTGGGAGCTGCAATCCGCGATGCTGTTCCAATGGCCTTCTATCCCACTTCATGCTTGATGTTATTCCTTGGGGGCGGAGGGTGGCAGTCATCTTCTGGTTTGGTAACCTGTTTCATGTCCTTGCCCCCCTCTGAGTGCTGCTGGCTCTCTCCAAGCTGCTACTGTCTCAGGAACTCTACTCTAATAGTGAGAGGCCATTGTCTCTTAAGAAAACATAATTAAACACATGCAAAATTCCCTTTAGACCCGTAATGTGGTCCAATTTTCACTTTCAGAAATATATGAATTCATCTATTCTGAAATGAATCAGGCTATTTAGCAGACATAGCTGATGAGCTTCATTTGCCTGATGTGTTCAGGCTGGTTTCACTCTGGGATAACAAGAAACATAGAGCTAGCAGCTAGGAGCTAGCACGCCGTGGAGAGCCTCCCAGTTCTAACAGCCGCCGTATCCAGAAGAAAAACAAAAGGACAAAACAAAATGACAAACTTTGAGTTTAACGCAGAGTGGCCGGAACAAAGGTTCAGGAAGATGATGGGATTGTGGTAAAGAAGGATATGCACACCAGGCAACCCTAGTTTACCGCAATCATCTCTGCCTGTCTGCATTTGATCTGGTTCACAATGAAGTGGCCGGGGGACTGTGGTGGCTTTCCAGGAGGATTCATAGCAAGGGGGCCCTGATTCCCAGAGGGATGCGGCCCACGATCTGGCCTTTCCAGGAAAGGAGCGATTTGATGAATTTGATGCAGGATCTCTCTGAGGTGTTTGTTTTTGGCTTCAGAGAGAAAAAAAATTGGCTGAGAAAAGCTTGGCATTGTGTGGGCTCGAGGCTTCAAGTGTGCCGATGACATGTTGCTGTGGTGGAGCAAGATCAGCTAGGCTATTTTTGCAATGCATTTATTGTACTTTTTTTGTCAGTGCTTTCCCAGGGCAATGGGGCTTGATGAGTGGATGACAATTTTTCATTGTGGTGGCCCTAACAGCACTGCAAGCCTCTTCAAGGCATCCAAAAATGTATTCTTTTTTTGCTGGGGTCATGAGTTCTGACTCCAAACTCAAGTTCGTTTATTGACTCAAGAGCAGGAAAGCTCGGCAAGCTCAGTTCACCCAATAAAATCAGTCCAGGCTGATCTCACTGAGGTATTGCAATCCAGAGCTATCAGGTAGGAGCTAGTGGGCTGTGGAGAGTCTCCCAGTGCCAACAACCACCATATCCAGAAAGAAAAAGCACTCACTCAAGCTAGGGAACATTCAGATCCACCCACTCCAGGCAGGACAAGAGTTTGGACCGAAATGAGAGGTTCAAGCAGGTATGACAGCGATAACTCAATGAAGGTTGATAAGGTCAGACAAAGAGTGAAAGGAGAGAATAACCGGGCGGTCACACTACCAATAACCTTCCATTGACTCGAATGGAATTGTATGGGGCGATGTATAAGCAGAAGCTCCTCCTGCGCAAATTCCACCCCGACGTAAAATTCAGCTAGAAGGAACTTTGTCCACCAATATCGCATTACCTGACTTGTCTTGAGCCACCACATTGGGGAGGTCAGGTCTGTGAGCTTTTTTGTGAAAAAAAAGTGTGAAACAAATGTACAATTTAGATTAGAGAGCATTCTGATCTAATTTAGTGAATTGTTTATTTTTTTTTTACACTTTTTTTAATGCACGCAATCATAAGCTATGAAATTCCACATGGTTTACGAGTAGTGTGACAGCGGCTAAAGAAGGGGCCTTGCTCCGAGATAGCACAGCATAAAGAGCTTGCCATCAAGCTAGCGGCCGGGGAGATCCTCCCAGGAATCCAGCAAGCACCGAAATCCAGAGAAATATCACTCACTCGCCATGATGCGATGTATAGTAAAGTCATCCAGAATATTTGTCTCCTTCTTGAAGAATCTGTAGTTTATTTCATTACTAATTGATCAAGGCTGTCTCTGCTCAGTCTACAAACCCTACATGAAAAGCCAATGTTAAACATCATGTAGCCATTTGCACCTTTATATGGAAAATGAGACCGTAATCCAAAGCTCTTATTGATCCGGAAGTTCATATAGTTTTAATGAGGGCATCAAATACTTGTTTATGAAGCACAAGGCTTAAGTGGTGTTTATTGCAACAGACCATAATTGTGAAAACTAGTTAAAATTTCCCAGTGGTGAACAAACTTGACATAGTTACTAGAGAAAGTAAGCAAACCTTTAACCTTTGTTTTGTGCAAAGAAAATATCCATGAAATGTGATCTTCAAGGTTATTATAACA
Organism: Danionella cerebrum; assembly: GCA_007224835.1. Lineage (NCBI taxonomy): Eukaryota > Metazoa > Chordata > Actinopteri > Cypriniformes > Danionidae > Danionella > Danionella cerebrum. The sequence goes on along the minus strand of SRMA01025378.1, from coordinate 69,166 downwards.
TATGTAAAAATGTTATCACTTTTGGACACATTAGATTGGTCAATATCCTTGACTTAGATGCAGATCAGATCACATTTTATGACATGTTTATTCAGAAATTCCAAAAAGGTTCACAGATTTTCGTCAGTGGGAGGAGCATTAAACTCTAAATGCTCTGTCATGCCTTTACTGGAACGTTTTTGAGATATTTTTGCCAGGCCATATACCGCTTTAGAAACTGAACTTGGCCATGGTCAATGAAGACAGAATAGTTTGTTTGATTACAAGCAAATCTAAAAAAATATGTCAAGGAAATTTGAACGTTTCTGATGGGTGAAATGGAGTTTGTGTGTCCTCAAACTTACCCCGTGCACCCCTACCAACAACTAAAAATGGGTATCTATGCCAGTATAATAACAGATTGGGACACAATGCTTCCTGTCAGGAAAGGGATATCCTGGGGAGCAGTGATTTAGACCTTAAGTGCTGACAAAGAGTATTTAGTGTTTTTCCCACAGCGCTGTTTGACAAACATAAGTTCAGTCTGGTCATCCTCAGCTTGACTCTTTCAGAATGGCAATGTTTAAACACCCATTGTTGTAAATTGAAGGCGCCTGCTCTGACGCATTTACACAGCTTAAAATAATTAGATTGATTTCCTTCTTTTACTGTCTCCATTTGTTTAGATACACATGATTACCAGCGAATGTTCTCCAATAAACACATTGTGTCCGCATTGGTGAAAATGTTTGCTCTAAATATGTTTTGCAGACGATCAAGATCCATTTCGTGCACTTCATCATGCTGTAGGGAGGGTTATCAACAAGCTCTACATTTTGTTAGACTCTTACAGATGATTTAAGCACAGTAACTGTATAACACACTGCTAAATTATAGTGAGTTTTGTATATATATATATATATATATATATATATATATATATAGGAACGGAGACGTATCGTCAGGAATCTGACTGATGGGAACGATCTATAAAGGGCCATGCCTGAGGTCCTTCCATATAGGCCAACACTAGCTGCTAAGGCAGCATTAGCTGCTAAGGCCGTAAAAAAAACTGTGTGGGTGCTCCTTGTGCCCCTTGCCCAGATAAATCCTATTGTGTGGGGAAGTCGCGCTACAGGGAAGAGCATTTAGCTGTCCTCTAGCCGGGGGAGGGGTGCACGAAGACTGCATTTAGACCTAAGAAAGGGTTACCAGCAGGGGAGTTATCGTCCTGCGCCCAGAGGGACAGGGACAGAAATATCCTTGCTCTCCACTTAAGGCAAGGGAGTCAAAGGAATGGGGACTATACAAACCACCTGATCCAGGAAGTTGTATGGAATACTGGCCCGCAGCCACTAAAGCTTAAACTCTTAGTTGGAAGCTTGGACCATGGCCGAGGCCAATTTCTTTGGTGGTGAACTGGCGGAGAGGGATCCAGAGCAGATGTGTACGCGAGTGTACCATTAGTCTGCGTCGTGGAATCATTACTTTGCCCAGACCCTTCACCTGTTTCCTGATCCTGGAGGCCTTTGATGCAAAGTGTTCCAGATTGGCCCTGCTGAAATTTCGTGAGCTCTTCATGCACCTCGGGGGAAATAAAAGGAAATGAAGGTCCACAAGGAATAAAGACTCTGCGTTTTCCTGCATTATAAAACCACAATTGCTCCAATTCAGAGAGTGTAGGCCTCTGTTTTTTGATATCTGAAAGATTTATGAAAACAGAAATCAGAACTGAACAACATTATCGAAAGAAAAAACAAATTCAATATAGAACGGCTATGTCTGGAAAACCTTAAACACGCTAACAGAGGTGGCAAATCTTTAGCAAACCAACCTAAAAAAAACAAGGGAAACAAACTATTTGATCAGTTTAACAAAAAAGAGGGAACTCGTTCATGACCCCAAAGATATTAAAGATACCAAAGGGAATACAATAAATATCTATACACATATCAAATTAACCCAAAACCATCTGAAACCGCATTGTTCTTAAATAATCTAGAATTACCAAAACTATCAAATTAACAGGTAGAGAACTTTGCCAATATCTTCTACTGATCTTCAAGATGCCTACCTACAGCAGAATAGTGGATAAGATTAAGTTTGAAGGTAAAGTACCAACAAACATGAATTCAGCTTTCATACGCTTCCATTTAAAACAGGAAAGGACACTGCCTGGTTATAGACCAATCTCACTTATAAATGTAGAATTAAAAATGATCTGTATTAAAAATAATTTGCAAAGCTATCGCTAAAAAGCTGGAAAAAATTACCCCTCATATTATTCATGCATACTAAACAGGTTTTTATCAAGGGCAAACACTCAACAAATAATATGTACAGACTAATTAACCTGATCGCCCTAGCAAACAACACAAGTCTAGAATCTACCATTATCTCTCTAGATGCAAAAAAAAGCCCTTGATAGAGTAAACTGGAAATTTCTAATTGCAACACTTCATAAATTTGGATTCGGTAACTCTTTTATAGAATGGATCCAAATTCTATATAGCTCTGCGAATGCGTCAGTTAGAACAAATGAACAAACTTCAACTATATTTAACCTTCAAAGAGGAACCAGACAAGGCTGCCCACTCTCTCCCTCACTATTTGCTAATTTATTGGACCAATGGCGCAAGCAATTAGGCAAAACATTCAAATTACTGGAATAAGTACAAAAAATATAGATCATAAAATAAGTCTTTATGCAGATGATGTGTTATTATTTCTCCTTCATCCACATCTCTCTCTTCCAGAAGCTATTAATGTTATTGAATCATTTTCAGCTGTCTCTGAATATTCTGTAAACTGGGGGAAATCCACAGTTATGCCACTCAACATGGTTTTTTCAGAACACCTCCTCTTCCACTACTTTTAATTCGGGGAATATTAAATATCTGGGCATTGAATTCTCACCGAGGTTGTCAGATCTGGTACAACTAAATTACTCACCTCTACTTAAAAAAAAAATAGAGGATGACCTCAAAAGATGGCAGCACTTGCCCATATCTCTTATGGGAAGAGTTGCCATCATCAAAATGATGGTCATGCCTAGAATTAATTATCTGTTATCAATGATTCCTCCTCAGCCATCCTGGGATTGGTTCAGGTCACTGAACTCCAATTCACTTAGCTCACAGTGTTGAATTAGAGAGAGAAATACACGATTCGCTCTGAGGAAGAAAGTAGATTGAGCGTAGGTCATGCTCGGTTTTGTACCCAGCTGATTGCTAATCCCCTATGCTAAATTAATTTGCACTTTATAAAATGGCGGACTCTGGGCAACATTTCCATGTCATTTTTATTGCTAATTTTTTGTAGCGTATTCTAATGTGTACAAGGTCAGACCCTACAATCCTGCTGCCAACGCAAATCATTCATTTTCCAACAGGCTTATTCCCTTTTTTGGGTCACTGGGGTCTGCCGGTGCCTATCTCCAGCCCACATTGGGCGAGAGGCAGGGGTACACCCTTGACAGGTCGCCAACTTCACTTCCAGATCCGCCTCTGTAGCCAATGCCCAGGATTTTTAGTGGTCTTTTCCAGCTAGGAACTAAAGGTAAGAGATTTGGAAGCAGGCACTTGGTGGAGGGGCAGGTCAGGGCAATGCGATGGGCAGGGAGAAATTATTTGGGCTGTACAAAATAGGTTTGGCTGTATGAACAGGGAAAACGGAGAGTTCCATGCCTTTTCCAATAGGCTACCCTTGCCCTTGAAAATCACTCAGATGCCTAGGGACATTCTTTAAATGAGATTAATTACATTAATCAAAGGCTTATTTGGGTAATGAGTGTAAAAAAAATATGGAAATAATGGGTGATTATAGTAGACCAGGGATCACAAATATGGTGCCCACATGCACCCATTTGCCTTTAAGGACCACATGAGTCGACCCCAGCCTGTTCTAAAAATAGCTTAAACAGCGCAACTTATCTGTGAGCTGCATCTAACTTATTATGATTGCTATTCTTTTTAAAATGACACATACACGTTATTTGATATGAGAATATATATTAAAAATGTTATTTTTAAAATGTTATAGCATAGTTGAGAGGTCAGTGTGATGCGCTACAGCAAAACAAACAAGTGAACGCAGCGAAAATTAGATGACTGGCACTTTAAAACATGATCCTCATGATGAACAGGAGACAATTTATTTACCTCTGTGAAAGGAGCATATGTTTGTCTCATTTATGGGACGACTGTGGCCAAGTGGCACGATGTGGAGAGACATTTCACAAAGTGTCACCAACTTCCTACAGCACATTGCAGTGTGTGCAGAAAAAGTTATGGGAGAAGCTCGAGATGAGATTTATTTAAAAATCTGAAAGTTCATTTTTGTATTTTAGATGATTTTTCTATTTGTACAAAAGTGATGCAATTATTTGTTAAAGAATCTTAGTGGCTATAGTGAAAACGAAACATTGTGATTTCATAGGTTGTTGTAGAAGTGTTGTAGAAGTAACAGTCTTTAACACTTAAGTTAACACAAAAATCTATACTTTTTTCAATAAAAAACAACAGCAAATAATAATTTAATATTTATATTTATGCTTTCCTAAACCATTGTTCTTCATTGTGAGAAAAAAAAACATGATCGGTGTCTTCACAGAGATGAATATATATACATTTAGTTAAAGGTAAATTGGACAAATTCAGAGGAGGGTATGAAACTGGTAGTTCTTAGCATTAATCAGTGCACAGGAAGTAGCTCTTGTGTTCAAGAGGGTTGATTACACCTACAGTAGATGAAAATTAGATTTGTCATCTCCAATAAAATTAAAAGAAAAATAAATAAATTAAAACAAACATGGGAATGAAGGAGATTACCTTAGATTACTTTTCTGAATATAATTATTAGAGCTATTCTCTCCGTGCCAACCTTTTGCCAAGATCAGTTTTATATATGTGGATGATCATGATCCTTGTGAGAATTTCAGCTACAAAGTTCCATTGCCGCTGCCCACCTAAAGCAATTCCACCGAGTGTGCTTATTCAAAAGGATTTCCTATGGCTTGTGTTTCACTCAGTACTTCACTTCACCTGTAGCAATTCAAGGATTGTGGGTCTAAATACCAGGGAAAGCAAGAACTGATTAAGCTCGGATGTTCCTTGTAATAAAGCTGCTAAACACCGGCATACACATATGGTACATGGAGTGTGCGAATCACAAGAAAAAAATAACAATAAATCCAGTAAATAAAGCATGTGCAAGGACGGAAATATACATTTATATAAAAGGGAATTACGTGTGAAAAACAGCAAAAAGTGTGCAAGGGTGCCAGAATCCAGATATTAGAAGGGGATCATGTGGGGCTAATATCTCAGGTGTTGGATGGCTTGGGAGAACAAAAAAGCTAAGCTGGTGCCGTGCTGTTCTGTCCTTGTGTTGGTGTTTATGGCTCTGAAGCGCAGATGAAGGCAAGATGTGTGTCTGAGGTCCAGAGTGATTTTGTTGGCCCCCTTTTCTGGTATTTTCCATTTATGTATGGTATGATGGTGTGCCGAGCTGAAGTCCACCACCAGGATCCTCACATGTCCCTGGTTTCCCCAGATTCTGTAGAATTGTAATGAAAGTAGAGAGACCCAGTTGCAGGAGATGACAAGAGTTTATTGCTTCTCAGTAGCAGGGAAAAATAGAACGAAAATTAGCAGAAGTATGCCCAAAAATCCCACAAAAAACTAAAAAACTCTTGTAAATGGTAGACGAACTGGTAAAGAAGCACCACTCGTGACAGAGTTCCAGCCGCACTCACGCTCAAACCGACAGGTGGACCCAGTGGTTCCAGAGGAAATACTGCAGAAAGAAAGGCGACAATATCTTGTGCACAGAATAACCAGAAAGACAGAACCGTAACTCAGATGACAAAGAGATTGCAATATATACACACAAGCGGATGCGCAGGATAGATTAACTGATAGAGTGCAGCTGGAACGCAATTAGTAGAGATGAGCGCGATCGCGGGGCAGCTGAAACAAATAATGAAAGGATAGGCAAATTAAGGAAGCATAAGACAAAACTCTAATACTATCCCCCCCCCAAAAGAGTGCCTCTAGGCGCTTAGATAGTAGGAGCGCGGCGTGACCGGAGGAACCTTGTGATGAGTGATTTATCGAAAATGTCCCGGGATGGCACCCAACTTCTCTCCTCAGGCCCGTAGCCCTCCCAGTCTACTAAAAACTGTTGTCCTCGCCCACGACTTCGCAGCCCCAAGATCTTTCTAACTTTATAGGCAGGTGTGCCATCAACAAGGAAGGAAGGATGGATGGTGGTGGAGTGGGGGGGGGGGGGTGCCGGGGCAGATGGGTCTGGCAGGCTTTACACAGGAAACGTGGAAAACAGGATGGATACGTGAAAGGTAGTTAGGTAGACGGAGTCTTACTGCAGCGGGGTTAATTACTTTACTAATGGTGAACGGGCCAATGTAACGAGGGTCTAGTTTACGAGAAGTGGCCCGAAGGGGAATATTTCGAGTAGACAACCAGACTTTCTGACCACAGACATATTGAGGAGCAGGATTCTCGGGAGGCTTCTACCCCGATAACAGATCTGTCAAAGACCTTCATCATCTTAGTCTTGAAAAGGACAATCATCGCAGCATTCGGCCTGTGACTCCCAGAGGGCGGTTCCCCAGTTGCGCGCCCTCCCCGTGAGAAGAGAAAGAACGAAGGCTACTCGGGCCCGGTCATCTAGGTACGTTGAAGGCTGGGGAGAAAAGACCACTTCACACTGCGTGAGGAACGGGCGCCACTGTCGAGCTTCTCCAGCGTAGGTAGGAGGGATGTTAACCTGGGGTTCGGACGAGGGTCCGGAGGAAGCGCCTCTGATCTCAAGGAGAGTGGAGTTAAGGCGCGAGGAAAGGTCTGTCACCTGGGTGGCGAGCGTGTCAATGGCTTGACGAGTGGATTGCATCTCCTCTGTGTGTCTTCCAAGGAGAATGCCCTGATGTTCCAGAGCCATGCGCATGTTAGGGTCACCTGCTGGGTCCATTGTGACGGATCTGTCCTGTAATGAATGAGAGACCCAGTTGCAGGAGATGACAAGAGTTTATTGCTTCTCAGTAGCAGGGACAAATATAACGAAAATTAGCAGAAGTATGCCCAAAAATTCCACAAAAAAACGAAAAAAACTCTTGGAAATGGTAGATGAACTGGTGAAGAAGCACCACTCGTGACAGAGTTCCAGTCGCACTCGCGCTCAAACCGACAGGCGGACCCAGTGGTTCCAGAGGAAATACTGCGGAAAGAACGGCGACAATATCTTGTGCACAGAATAACCAGAAAGACAGATCCGTAACTCAGACCACAAAGAGATTGCAATATATACACACAAGCAGACGCACAGGATAGATTAACTGATAGAGTGCGGCTGGAGCGCAATTAGTAGAGATGAGCCCGAGCGCGGGGCAGCTGAAACAAATAATGAAAGGATAGGCAAATTAAGGAAGCATAAGACAAAACTCTAATAAGAATGTAGTGCAGTCCCACTTAGAATGTTGAATGTAGATCGCCTCCTCCACAGACCGGTTGCATTGGTAGGCAAACTGCAGGGGGTCCAGTAAGGGTCAAGTGAAGTTCTTTGGGTGGAACAGCACCGGTAATTAATTGCTGTATTTTGTTTCTGTGGAATGGGGATGAGGGTGGAGCATTGGAAGCATGTAGGGACTTGGCAGAGCTGTATTCCGAATAGCTGACAGAATTCACCTGACAACTAGTTTTGGTCTTCAGATTCTCTGGCGGGGCACTTAATGTGATGCTTGAGTTTGGGCAACTCGCTTTATTAAAGTCCCTAAGAATAATAAAGAGGAATTTGGGTGCTGCTGTTCCATGTTTGTGACCTTATGGAGCAACGTAAACACTGACCATTTTGTGGGTAAAGGGTGGAGATTCACCAGGTGACTCTAAACTGTTAAAGTTAGGAGTAGCCAGGCGTAAGACTGGGAATCTCCTTCTGCCCCTTAGCCCTGAATAAATCTATTGCGGTGTAGTCACATATGCTGTACAGCAGGGCAACCAGAAGGAGTGCACCCCGGGGCAGGGCCTGCAGGGTCCCTGAAGGGGGACCGACGGGACCTTGGGGATGAATCCGGGACTGGGCCAAATTATCACCAGGGAATCTTCAGGGCCGAATTCCAGGCAGGTTTCATCTGCGGACAGAGCCTGGAGATATCCAACCCTCTTAAGGGACGCTAAGGCCAACAGAAGAGCCGTCTTCAAAGAGAGGGTAACCATCTTCAAGATCGTGGCTGCTGATCGACCCGAAGGTGGATGAAGGAAATCGCCGCTGCGTAGACCTTAAGGGATGAAGGGGACAGCCCGATCAAACCCTTCCTGGAGAAAGGTCAGCATGACTCTGATAGGACAAGTCCTAGGGTCTTCCCGCTGGTAAGAGCACCAATCGACGAACTGACCCCACTTACCAGCGTTGCACGCTCTAGTGGAGGGCGCTAACGCGTGTTCAAGAGCCCTCACCACTGCCGCTGGTAGAGGCTGGGGGTCCACCGTGGACGGATATGCCACACAAGAAGTGCCCATAAGTCCGGCCGCGGGTGCCTGTATCCCCCCCTTGAGTAAGGAGATCCAGTCTCAGGGGGACCGGCCAGGGAGGGACTGTCATGAGCGAAGTTATTTCTCCGATCTATGCTTTGTTGGGCGCAACCAACACCAAGTCGGGCTCATCCTCCCGGGCCTTGCACAGCACGTATGAACGGCCTCGAGCGACAACAGTCTGCTCTGACTCCATCGGAGCAGTCGTTGGGCGAGGTAGTGCAGGTAACGGGAGCGACCCTCTTAGGAGTACGCAACCGCCGTCGTGCTGTCCGTCCTGAAAAGCACATGATGCTGAAGCAGGAGCGCCCTGAAGTGCAGCTCTGCTAGGATCACTGGATTTAGCTCGAGACGGTTCATGTGCCATCGAGATTGATGTCGGGTCCAGGTACCGTACTCTCGATGGGAACCGCACACGGTGCCCCAGCCTGTCAGGGAGGCGTCTGTAGTGGCTACCAGGCGGTGAGGAGTCCCGCGGACTACTTCTCGCAGGAAAGTTACAGACCTCCAGGCCTTGAGGGACGAAAGACACCGTGGTGTCACTGACAACCACAGCTGACCTCTGCACCATGCCCAACTCGAAACCCGTGAACAATGCTGGAGCGGTTGCATATGCAAGAGACCGAGTGGAATCACCGAGGCTGCAGCTGCCATATGCCCCAGGAGCCTTTGAAAGGATTTCAGTGGGACCGTCCGTCGCTGAGACGCCGCGTCTAGAGCAGACAGCACGGCTCGGGCATGCTCTACTGTGAGCTGCGCCCTCATGTTCAAGTTTGATTAATTATATAGCGCTTTTCACAACGGACATTGTCTCAAAGCAGCTTTAACCTAAACCAACAAGTTTAAACTCAAAAAAAGAGAAAAAATTAATTAACAAGTGGTGTATATGTCCCTGATGGGCGATTGTGGCCAGGAAAAAACTCTCTTTTTTAGAAACCTTGAGAGGAACCGGACTGAAAAGGGGAACCCATCCTCATTGGGGTGACAACAGCAGTGTGATATATAATACAGTATAAACAGATGATATAGTAGTAAAACAGATAATATAGTATAAACAGATGATGACTGTGTTAGGTGTAGGTCCAGGGGGCGCCGGAACATCTCCAGGTGAATCTGGTTGTTAGGGTGAGGAGCTGGTGGGCAGAGCCTCCGGGAGTCTCGGGATGAGTATGGAAAAGAAGAAAAGAAGAGTGGAGTGGAATTAGCGTAGCTGCTGTCAACCTCTCTCATCGCTTTGTCACACCACGCTCAACTTGCCATGCACATGCGCAATCGATTCCCTGCACATGCGCATGTTCACGGAGTCCAACTCCATACTGAAAAAAGACCATGTCCCTCTGTGTGATCAACTGTTCCCTGGACTCAGCTGGCAACAGCCAGTCATCCAGGATCCATATGCCTGCCCGGGGTAGCGGGGCGAGAGCAGCCCGGACAACCTTCGTGAAGGCGCGAGGGGAGAGGGCGAGGCCGAAGGGCAGGGTTCTGTACTGGTAGGCGAGGCCCTTGAAAAAGAGCCAGAGGTAGGGTCTGTGACGACACGCCACTGCCACCTGAAAGTACACGTCCTTCAGGTCTATAGTAGTGAACCAATCCCCAGGACGAACGCACGGCAGAAGGCTGCGGATCGTCAGCATCTTGAATCGGAGCTTGGCCAGGCCCCGATTTAGACGCCTCAGATCCAGGATTGGTCGCAACTCGCCTGACCTCTTGGGTACCAGGAAGTACCGTCCACATTGGCTGGAGGGACCGGCTCGACTGCTCCTTTGCTCAAAAGGGCAGCTATCTCCTCTTGCAGGAGTGAGGCGCCTGACCGGGAGACAGGGGTCTCTAGCACTCCTCGAAAACTGGGGGGTTTTACGAACTGAATCGTATAACCCAGCCGGATTGTCCGGAGGACCCAGAAACTGACCCCGTGAAGCTTCCGCCAGGCTCCCAGGTAAGCTGTCAGGGGTCCTACTACTGACGTGCCGATGAAGGCAGGGCCATACCGCTGCGGGCTTGGCGGCGGAATCACCAAGGTGGAGGGTGATCCTGGGGGAGTCGGGTCAACGAAGCCGCTCAAAGATCCAAACATCCTCTCGAGTTGTCAACCATCAGGGGCACTTTTTAGGAAAGAAGCCGTTGTCTGCTTCCGAGAACCTACTGAGGTTGACTGCACTCTCCGCCGGACTGCAGGGTCTTCCTCTGGCTCCTGGCCGGAGGCTTGGACCGTGGCAGAGGGTGCTCTCTCTGGCGGCCAGTAGGCGGAGAGGGTTCCAACCGAGCGCTTGGGAACCGTGCTTTTCACGCTGCGGAACCATAGCTCACCCAGACCTTCCGCCTACTTCCTGATCGTGGAGAACTTGGCAAAGTCTCCATGTCGGCGCCAAAGAGGCCATCTGGGAAAGGAGAGTCCAGGAACCGTATATGGTCCTCGGACATCATACACCACCGATGGAGTTCCTGGACCACAGTGTGGACATCGTGCGGCCAATGCGCTGCCAGTTTTGTAACCCCAAGGGCAAAATCTGATGCAAAGCCCTGGTATATGTCACAGAGGACCACCTGACGTCACTGGCCCCACGCCATCAGCTAAGAACTCGGAGGAACTCTCGGTTCGTAGGAGCACCATCCTGTACCTCAGTGTGTGGCAAGGCAGAGCGTTATAAACTAAAATAACAATACAACTGGAGCACATCATATCAAGGCGGCCATCTTGGATCTGATGAACGTTTTTCCATTAGGAACTGAATTTATTCAGAGTGTCCAATCTGCTGTCAACAGAGAAAGATTGGTAAAGCCATGAATATTACGACATATGATAAGCAGATCAGAAAATAATTTGCTGTAAATTGTTAGTTCCCAAAACATCTTGTAGAAAAGCACTAATGTGACCAGGGAACTCCTGGTAATGTTCCCTGATTAGGGATGAGCGAGTACAGCATTATCTGTGTCTGTATCTGTTAACCATATGAATTATCTGTATCTGTACTAGAGTGGGCGGGGCCTAACCCGGAAGTGGGTGGGATTTATACCTGGAAGTGGGTCATGTTGTCTTGAAATGGGCAGGGCTTTAACCGGTATGTTATTTTAAGCATGCAATTGATATGGGTTGATCAGAAATTGTTATATTTATTGCTGATTAGAAAACTATTTACATGACTGCATCAGCATTGAGCTTCAGATAACAAACGAACTATATACAGAACAAGTTTTGCAACAATGAATACCACACATGCGGTTGCAATTATTAAGTAAATTGTAATGAACAAGAGTTTTTATTTCAACATAACTTTTTTAAACCTTGAGCAGTGTTATTTTTATTTGTTTATTTATTTTTTTTATTTATTTATTTTTTTCCTTGCCTTGTCCTGTCCTGCTCAAAAGCCATCACATGGGAGAGTACATGCCTTGCTGAGTTGGACAGTTTTGCTTTCTCCAGAGGAGTAAAACACCTGGTGTGGTGTTTTCTCCTCTGGATTGGAAAATTGAATGTATTTATTAAATATTTATTAGTTGTGGTTCCCGCGAGTCAGTTTATAATAGTTGTGTCAGGACAAGACGGTGCCGAACTGAAAGGGGGAGTGGATAAAGGATTGGGGAAGGGTGAAGGTACACGAGTGAAAATGAAAGAAAGGAAGAGGAAAAATAATAATAATAATAATAATAATTTAGAAGAGAAGAAAAAAAAATTGCAAATGAATAAAAAATAAAATAAATAAATACCTACCTGAACATGACGCATGAGTCCTAGTAACAGTTCATTTAGTCCATGTCCGTTTGTTATTGTTCATGTAAAACAGTTATTGCAGTTTGTATATTCAGACACACATGTTTAAATATACATACATACACAGCCAATATTTTAAGTGAGGTGATAATAATGTTGTATGCTTTAAAATGCAACTCAGCTACATGGGAGGAAAAATACATAACTTACCAAAGATCACAAACAGCGAGCTGGACGAACCACACATATATAACAAACAAACAATTGCAGCACATGGTGCCCAGGGACAGCAGACCCAACCCACCAGTGGCCGACCAACTTCCCACGAATCACCCTCACTCCTCTATGCCCGAGTGCGCTGCGAAGTCCGACACAGAACCGGCTCTGCAATCAGACCGAAGTAACCTGGTGGATCGTTCCACCCCCCGTGGGCCGACATGACCGGGGCCCCGGACTCCCGAGCCAGAGCATCCTACCCCACCCCACCGGGAACCGTCAGCACCCCCAGAGAGAAATGCCCCGCGCCCGGAAGCGAGACAGCGGGGATGCGCCCGCCACAGCGGCCAGGCCGGCCCCCCGACAGCACGGGGAGGCCCCAGCAGACCCCACCCGCGACCCCCGCCACCCGCACAGCCCCCGGCGGCAATGCCCCCGGGCCCGGCCGCGGCCCCACCAAGGAGGCGGGGGAGGCGAGGAGGGGGAGGAGACCAGTAGAGGGCAGAGAGGGAGACCGCACCAGGCGCAGCGCAGCCACCCCCCCAGCCACAACCCGGTCCTGCACCCACCACGACCAGCAGCCTCAGACCCCTCCCCCCTCATCCATCCATTCATCAATCATTCCATCCATACACCCATTCGTACTCGAAGGGCGGCCAGTCACCGTCCAGTGGACCCGCGCTCACCCGGGGATCCCACTAGCCCGCGCTGACGGAGGGCATATACCCACCCCGGACGGAAGACAGAGACGTCTTTTTAATTTTTTTATTTCCACACCAGGTATGTGTGAGTGAGTAAGAGAGAGACAGAAAGAGAGAGAGGGGGGCAAGAGGACTGTGTTCTACGGATCAAATAGTCCAACGTTGTTTTTCAGATCTGCATTGACTTTAATGAAGACCAGTTGTTCCACATGGCTAGGGTCTAAGTTTGCACGCTGTGGACTGACCACATTTCCAGCTGAGCTAAAAACACGCTGAGACTGGACACTTATAGGTGGACAACTGAGATGCTGCAGTGCACAGTGTGTAAGACAGGCAGAGACGCGAATCGGTTTTACCAAGCACCACGTCTGAACAAACCCCACTTTTCTCTTTTCAGTGTTCTGTGTGTGTGTGTGAGCAGAGCGGGGTATGTGTGTAGGGGAGGGGCGCTGTGACTAACATATCACAGAATGCAGACACTGTAATTTACCCAATGAGAATTTTTATTCAGTTCGAGCATGGATATTGACTCGTATTACTCGTATGATACTCGTACTCTGCAAAAGTGCTTTATCTGTGCCGGATACTCGTTTCAGCCGAGTATCCGGCTCAACTCTATCCCTGACACACATTCTGTTTTCGAGACCTTAGGATGAAAAACATTTTTTTTTAATTGTCTTTTTTTTTTTTTTTTACATAAATTTGTCATTACATTACACTGTGCTCATGTACAGAAAGGGAAAGACTGAGTCTATCAATTGAAACATGCATAAAAAGTTTAAATAATTTAAAAGTGTTTATGTGTGCACACGCACAACGTTCTAAATCCACCCCTGTAAAATTGTCTTTGAATAAAATGTATTTTATGATGGAATTTTACAGTATATACACACATTTATAATTGAAGGTCTAACTGTTCAGTCCATGTTGAAAAGCATTTCAGTTAAAAAAGAAAAAAATGGAGCACTGTTATTATAACACCTTTTGTTCTTATATCTTGTATTATAGAGCTGTGATTGATAGTGTTACTGTAAACGTAATGTTATGAAAATGCTGACTGCGTTTTTCTGTATAAAGGCTCAGGTGAAACTCTGTTCAGTACTGGATGTCTTTGGGGCATTCAAGCATATTTTCTGTTAGGGCTAGCAGCTCTTTAGCTGCACACCACCATCCATCCCGAGCTCCCCCCACTCATTACAAGGAATTTTCCTACATAGTTAACTTAAAAGGTTAACAGCCTTGTTGTGGAATAAAATAAATATATTGCTGTCTTAGGGGTGCTTCAGAGGAAGTAGATGGTCGAAAGCTGATTTCATAAACAATGTCACAGTTTGAGTGCTTCCTCTAGTGACCAGGTCCTGGTTACAGTCGTCGAGTGCAGTCCATGCAGAAGACTCCAGCTGCAGAGGATGTCCCCTTGAACCCGACCAATGAAACTTTTAACATTCTCTTCGTTCAAGCCACTGCAGGTGGATCCTCACTATCAGGAGGATCATGCGACACTTCTATCCTAGTCTGGAAGCTTTTCTTTGTGACAGGTGTTGACAGCAACGAGGAAAAACATTTTGAATGCAGAGGAAAGTTTCTTTTTCATTTATGTGCAGTATTAGTTCACCCCAGACTGCGGGGTCACAGAATGTTCAAGGCAGAGAAAAGGCTTTTTTGGGAACTCGTGCAGACTATTGGAAAGACAAACCGTACGCAAACACTAGCGCTTTAACGTTCTGCTATTTTTCATTAGCTCACAGACACAATATCAGATATAGCTTTCCTGCAGGGTTGATTCCCAAGCTACCACCTATGTTACGTGTTGAAAACTGAATGTGATCGTGTCATGGCAAGAGGATGATTTTCATTTTTACTTTGATGAGTTTGTTGAGTTTCTCTAACAAACCTTGTTTACTGTCTGAGGTGTATTTCTAGTCTTTATAAAAGAGATTTTATACTTTGAAGCTATGACCATTAAATGGTGTCTATCAAACTAAAAATTAAATCTTAAAATTTTCTGAAATATTCTCAGTATTTTTATAGATTTTTCAAATATTTAACATCAGAGATCTTAAATCCATTTGCAAACATTTTGCATTTCCACCATTTGTAATGACCACTGCATTTCAACCAGGAGTAGTGTAAGAGCGGTTCACAAGGGATAATAGATGGTCAGCCATGCGTTTCACGGTTTTAAGCACACAACATGGAGATGAAGTGCTGCAACATATCAAACACAACGAGCCACTGACTATCCCCTTTACATCTTGGTTTGTATAGACTGGATTTTTATTCCTATCTGAGCTACAATAGATAATTTAAAAAGATTTAGGTCAGTTGCTTCAGTGTCAGTTGCTTCATGTTTTTAAGAGACCGCTCTTGCATCTCTATGACCATCCTCTTAAGTCTTTAAATAAATATAGACATGAGAGGAACACCAAGAGAGTTGCCTTGAATATGAACTCACACGTGGATTATTTGATGATATCTATTGATAATTGTTGAGCTCTTGATGTTCAGAAAATTCAGTGTGCTGGCAGCATGTGTCTTTCTAGTCCGGCTTCTACATGCTCCACCATCTGGGTTTGTGTAGAAAGTAACTGTTTACATAAACATGACAAAGAAACAAATTCATGAAGTCTTGTTAAGCAAATCTGGAAGTTTACTGTCTCACTCAGTATTCTTGTCTGTCTGGAGATGAGTGAGCATATGCTGATTGTCCAGTACAGTCTTCCATTCTAGGAGCAGGAGAGCTGGCGGATGGTGCGCCTGATACAATAAGCTGATCCTTCAGTTCACCTTTGGTCTGGAGGCACATGATGCCGTGTTGATGGGCTCTGACAGCTAAAGCACATGGTTCAGCACACTCATCTGGTGTAGTGGATGCAGCCTAGGGTTGGGTTCAGAAGCTCGTGGAGGTATGGAACAGGGCTAAACATCAATGGTAGCAATCATACTGATAGACGAGAATTTCAGTGTCCCTTCAATTTCAAAGGGGCGGGGGGAGGGGGGGTGGGGGGGGGGTGATACCGTAGCTCCTGCAAACAGGTAGCTCCTGGCTGTTTGTAGGGATTGGCCTGAGTCAGAGCTCACATCACACCTGGCTCACAGAAACTAGAGATGACACATGGGACGTTGGTTTGCTGCTTGGGGATTAGTGTGTGTGTGCGTGTGCGTGTGTGTGTGTGTATTTTTTCTGAAACTAACTAGAGTTGGCAATGGATATGTTGAAGATGGAGGTAAGTACTGGTGTGTCACAGTCTTATACTATTGTATTTGTATAGCCTTGGTTTCTCTCCCCCCTCCCCTTAGTGTTCCATCGTCATTATTGATATTCAGTTAGCATTTCTAGCTGAAGGTTACTGGTGGGTGATGGGTGGTACACCTTATACTTTTTGCAGACAGTTTATGTTGCTTGTCTTTCATGAAGGGAGCGCAGCAGCTTTTTGGGGAGTACGCCTAATCCCATGTGCTGACAGTTCTGCTCATCTGTATGGTAGGCATATCTCCATTAATCCTAGATAACTGATCTAGTGCCAAGAAGTAGGGCCTCGATTAAATGGACTTCGAAAATGGAATAGACCTCGTTTGAATAAACAGAAAAATCTTGTTTTTACAGCACTATAAAATTATTGTCACCAGAGCTGAGAATAGGGTCACTCCAGCAATAGTAACTTCCTCAGGGAAACTGTAGAGCTGCTAAAACAGTGAAGATGTGGAAAAATATAACATATCTTTTTCGAGTAGTATAAAATCTTATTCTGTGGTTTATATTATGGATTAGTTGAATAAATAGATGGATTGTAATAGGCTTTCCACTGATAAATGGAAGGTGGCTCTGAATATCAGGTAACAGGACAGCATTCACATTTTCCTCTGGCTTCCTCTAGAATACCTGACCTGAGAACATGAAATTTAACTTGAGACTATCCAGCAGGAAAATGAACATTCAAATCTTGCATCAGTTAAGGGGAATATCTCAGAAGCATATGACACTGAGGATAAAAATAAAATGGTGGTGGGGTGTAAAGAAATACAAGCCCTCACAGTTACTAGGAAAGAGAATTCCACAATGAAGTTTGGGGAAGTTAATGCGTTCTACCAAAGGAAGTGGGATCAACCCTGGTCTTTCACTCAGCACTGGATAAAATGCAGATGCTGGGCTGTCAGCACTAATCCCTGCTAAATCCTGGCCACTTGTATGAGATCAAATGGGAAAAGATGAATGTCTGGTTAAACATCTACAAAGCTGCTACAGTTAATGGCGATAATAAGGCGAGATGCCCCTTTGACAGGCAGCTGATTTAAAACTGCATAACAGAACATTAAAGGAAATATTGATATAAAGTGTAGTGTATAATATTTATACTAATAATAGAATTTAGATTTTTTTTTTTTGTTGAAATAGAATAGAATAGACAAAAGATATTATGTTCATAAAGGCCAGTGTTTCCATAAAAAACAGGAATGCTTTGTAATTCCCCCTAGGATACTACAATAAAGTTGTGCAGTTTGAGTCATAACAATCACGGGCATCCACTTTGACATCCCTCATAGGTCCCTGGCTGCCACGAGGGTCTGTGAAAGGCTTAAAAGGACACAATTAGGACTGAAATTGCCCAGTGGCTCAGAAATCTGATGAATATGCATGCTGCTCAATAGGGTATAGTCAGGAAAATGACAGTCGTACTTTGACGGTTCCACACTGTCTACTTGTCATCAGCATTGGCATTTGGGAAGGATACTGCAGAGATTGAACAGACATGCTTTTTGAGGGACACAGGAGCCTGGGGGCTTCTGGTTATTAGCATGTTCCATACACATTTGAAGAGTTCAATATTTTTATATTTACTGGGGAGATAATATAGTCAAGTCTTAATATGGCACATATTTCTTGACAGTGAATCTGAGAAGACCTGTGGAGAAAGCCAATCCTCACTATAAAATTTGTGATTATGACAGGCTCTAGGTTCAGCTAAAAGTGTGCTAAGAATTAAGGGACAATTTCTTAAGCATTAGCACCCCATGCATACTTTGAATTTTTGCCCATGGAAAGGAAATTGCTAATCAATTAAATGGTAGGTTTATTTCAACACTCAGTGAACTAATTTAGTGAGGCTCACATTGGTTTTCCTTGGGTTAAACGGATAGTAGGTGGGCATATGCTTAAACAGTTTTTTTATGTGGCGAATCTGGGTTCCCCATCCTTTTTCCATATGGGTTAACCATGTGAACTTCTAGTTGGGGCACTAATGCGATCTGAGTGAAAAGTGTCATGGGGTGTGAATGAGACTGTGTCAAGGAAATGTCTTTTGAACTATTTTTCCAGAGGTTAATTTCTGGATTATGTAGATCACCAAGGTGTTCTCCATCCTAGACCTTGGAGAGCCACTCTGTGTCTGAAGCAATAGTCAGTAAAATGAAGGGACAGATAAAATTAGGAGCATCCAGAAAGTTGATAACTTTTTTTAGTTTCACGAAAGCCATCTCCATTTGTCCTAGTGCTCTTGTCTAGCCTTCTCTTCTTGGTTATATTGATCAGGGGGCAGGCTATCTCTGAGGACCTTAGGATGAAACGCATTATAACTTGCAAACCCTGGAAGGCACATACTTGGGTTTTGGATTTGGGCCTTGGCCACTATTCAACGGCCTTTACCTTGCTTTCTTATGGTTGGATCATCCTTCTGATCTTTTTCCCCTCACATAATTTGATCAGCACCCTTCATAAACATTCAAGGTGGTCCTCCCATCAACAATTTACAAGCACATGTTGTAAACATGTTATAAGGTCAAATTATCATAAGACATGTACATAGAAAAGGTTCCAGCTGAGTCAGTGCTTCAGAGATGTTTTGTTTTTGTAAGTAGTTAGTAAGTGCTCTCAAAAGAGTAGAGTTCCAGGCGCTGTCAACTGACGTGTCCTGCCTGGATTTTGGGCCTAAAGACTTCCTGGTTATTATCAGGCCCAAGCCCTTATTCATCCCCAAGGTCCAATTGGTTCCCCTCCGAAACCAGGTGGTGAGCTTGGTAGCACTGCCCTGGGAGGAGGCAGAACCAGCCCAGGGTTCACCATGTCCTGTCAGAGTTCTTCGGAACTACTGGACAGAACCTGGGGGTTTTATAACCCAATACCTTCATCAGGTATTTTACCTTAATGTTTGCTCAGTTCCCTCTGCAGCAGTGATTGGTGGGAGTCACTTTCAGTCAATGTGTGGGTGTGGCTTGCAGTGCCTTTACTTTGCAAAAAAGCGAGCTAGTACTTGAGCAGTCAGCTCGGGCAGGTTTTGTATGAGGGTTTTGCCCGACGGCCTGGATCCCTACAGAACTAGCTTCCGGATTCAGGGGTCCCTACTAAGGCACCCCCTTTCTGTACATACCATACAACCACCTACCAGGTTCCGTTACCCCCTTCCTTTCGCGGGAAATTCCTCTTGCAGGACAATGATTTCCCCAGTAGCCCTTCTCAGGTCTCAAAGCGTCTCCGTGCACCGGGTTGCACATGGGTCACTCATTCAACCAAGAAGGTGAGAAGACGTGATTGCTCCTGGCTCGTATGTTTGTGTGGTGGAGGTAGGCTGTGTGGGCGAGGTCTTTCATGTTTAGTAAGCAGACCTTGACGGACTAGTTCTGACCCCTGTGACTAGGATGGAGAAGAGACTTTCAGCCAGATTCAGACTTTGATTTGTCGATATAATTTGAGAACTACCTAGATGATACCTAGGCACCTTCTATGCATTTGAGATATCATTTAACTTTCCCATTGCTCACAATTTGAATTTGTTACACACTGCAGATGAGGAGACTACTTCTCATCCAAAAAGCTTTTTTGTGGACTTACCTGACAGAGAAAGGAAAGATGGCACAGTGTGGCGTGAAGAACAGGTGGTGAACTGACTCCCTTTCAGCCCAAAAAACCATATGCCACAGATGAAGAGCCAATGGCTATGGCCAGGAAGAGCTTCCTGTGTTGCATCACTCTTGACTTGCTTCTTCGCATTCAAAAATAGACTAATCAACATGCACAGCAGGAAATTGCAACGAAACCTGACTAGACTAAACCTGACCCACCCTGCTGCTGGAAACGGGGAGAAATGGACTGATAATATCACCAAAGGATTATCAGATATTTTTTATTTGTAAATATGTATAAACTTGTTTTTTTAATACTTTAATTTGTAACCTTTTAATTGATAAAAAAAAGGAATTGACTGAAAGGGAACATGAAGGAGGGAACAGAGACTTATCCCTTATGCCATGCCCTTGAAATCACTGATCTGAGGTGCCGAGAGGTAAGTGGGTTCGGCTCCTCTGAAAATCAGTAGAATGAGCGTAGGTCATGTGCAGTTATATAGCCAGCTGATTGCTACTCACCTAGCCCTGCAAATTATTTTGGTAGTTAAAGATACTGACCTGATCAACCCTAATACAAGACGTTCACTCAGTCAGATTCCTGACATACGTCTCTGTTCCCTCCTTGATAGAATGAGGAGTTATGCAAGTAACTTAGATGTTTACTTACTTTTTAAAGTTCCGGCGCCCCCCTGGACCTCAGCCCACCAGCTCCACTCTTCTTCCAATACTCATCCCGAGGCTCCCGGAGGCCCCGCCCACCAGCTCCTCATCCTAACAACCAGACTCATCTGGAGATGTTCCAACGCCTGGAGGCTCCGCCCACCAGCCCTCAACCTAACATCCAGATTCACCTGGAGATGTTCCGGCGCCCCTGGACCTACACCTAACACAGTCATCATCTGTTTATACTATATTATCTGTCTATACTATAGTTTATATAAATCACACTGCTGTTGCCCAAATGAGGATGGGTTTCCCTTTTGAGTCCAAAAAGGGAGTTTTTGCTTGCCACAGTCGCCCCAGGCTTGCTCAGCAGGGACATACACACCACTTATTAATAATTTTTTTTTTCATTGTTGAGTTTAAACTTGTTGGTTTACTGTAAAGCTGCTTTGAGACAATGTCTGTTGTGAAAAGCGCTATATAAATTAAACGAACTTGAACTTGAACTTAAAGGTTGAGAGAGACTTTCCTTTACAGATATCGACTGCAAATGAATTCCACCAGCTGGGAACTTTTGCTGTCTCAACCACTCAAAGCCGCATTCTCCACCACTTCTCATGTGGTATTGACTTTTGAACATTTTTCAGGTAGATATATATACACTACATACACTGCCACAGCATTTCATAGAATGCAAGTTAAAGATGATCATTTTGTTATGATCAAGGTTGTTATCTTTTAGCATTAGTCATTCTAAACAAATAAACAAGAATTGAATTTGAAATATTTGGTTAGAGATATCACTACCAATTTCAGTACAGTGATGTTTTCCCAGCTGATGGGTTAATTCAGCAATTAATGAACCGCTGACCCTGTTTCAAATTAAGATCCTTTGAGGGCTTCGCCAGGAAGTGTGAAATGTTGAAAAATTTACTAGACACATGCAGATGCACCAACATATGGTATCCCTCTGTGCTCCTAGTATCAACCTCATCATCTCAGTTCTTATCCCTGAAAAAGAAATTATTTTAATAGTACAATGACTCACAATACTTGAGTCTGATCAAGGTGAAGAAGCAGGTGGCTGGATCTTTCACATGTTATAAAAGTCATCCCTGCAGGTGCATAAATTAGCTGAAGTTAGTAGTCAGTTAACACTTTTTTGAAGAATATTTTCTTACCAAGAGCTTTAGCTGGTACCCACCCTGCTGCTGAGTTTATTCTCAAACACATCATATTAACAATGGTTGTGAAGGACTTGGAAACTCAAACAGGGTGTAACTGGCCTGGAATGTATCATTATTAAGGTCATCTTTATTGGGCAATGGATACACAGACGCATAATGTGGGTACACACACCACTTTTCTCATGTTTGTGGCATGATTAATTGGTGATTGTGTGATGACAGGGTGATTGAAAAAAAAATGAACAGAGCTAATGGTTTTTAAGCATAATACGGAATGACTGTTGGCAATATAACGACCAACCATAAACCATAAAAGAATTCGTGCTTACTAGTGAACCACAGGACATATAACGAACCAGTGACAAAGTCAAGAAACTCAGAGAATGTAAAGGGAAGAAAATCAACTAACTGAATCAGGCACAGATGTGAAGGTAATTAGGAGACACAGGCAAGAAGAGAGAGATCTTGACAGGTACGGGACCAACATCCAGCATTGTACCAAAAGGGGAAGAAACAGAAAGGGGGAAACCAGCCGAAAAGGGAGTTGTATAGTAGGGGAGGGGGGATAAAGGGGAGGTACCAACTGGGACCCTCCACCTTGGACCCCCTATCTCTGTCAGGGCACATATATTGGCAAGTGAGATCTCCTTGGATAATTCCTTTTGAAACAGCCATGCTGTGTGTGGAGCAAATCCTCAGGTTAAGAGGGCAGGGCATCTTACAAGCATGGTAGGCGAGCTGGGTAGCCTGATGCTTGGAGACAGCATTCCCCCGGCAATATCCCCAGTAACATATAGCTACTGAGAGTTCCTGAACTACAATGTTTCATTCATGGAGAGCCTAAGGGCTCTAACAAGGCGACTCAAACATTTGGCTTGATCTGCCTCCTTCCTAGGCAGAGCTTGCAAGGTCACCACCTGGTCTTAGAAGGGTACTTATTGGACCTTTGTCATGAATCCGGCTCGGTTCACCACCAGGGAATCTCAAGGCCTGAATTCTAGGCAGGATTCGTCAACTAGCAGTGCCAAGAGGTCTATGACTCTCTTGAAGGAGGCCAAAGCAAGCAGAAGCACTGTCTTCAAAGAGAGGAGTTTAAGCTCAACTGCTTAAAGTGGCTCAAAGGGCCACATCTGCAGCCCATGTAGAGCATCAGATAGGTCCCAAGAGGGTACTATGGAAGGTCTAGAAGGCTACAACCATCTTAACCTTTGAGGAATCTTGCTGTCAACATGATTTTAGGTTATTTTCCTTCAACTGGGCAGGAAATCGCGGCTGGGTAGACCTGGAGAAGTGAAATGGACAGTGTCCTATCAAACCCATCATGGAGAAGGTCAACAAGACACTGACTGGGCATGTCCTAGTCTCTTCTTGGTGGAAGACAACTGACCCTGATGATGCAGTTACTGAACACAACGAACTAACCCAACTTCCCAGCTTATATTAGAGGACTGAACACTCCGAGGGATAGTCAATCATTTGACATACGTTGAAAGGGAATGAGTGGTTACACAAATAACCTCCACGTTTTGATACAAACATGACAAATTAAATGTTAACAGAAACACATTCATATAATTAGTGCAAACTGAGTGAGAATGAGAAGAGTGCATTTGTGTGTGCGTGTTATGTGATGAGGCAGTTTGTGTACTTTAGAACAGTATGTCTACGCTACGATACACTTGAAGTGTTATGAATGACAGCTCTGCCTTCTATGCAGTCACAAACACTCATAGACATGCATAGAGATGACACGTTCCACACTCATCAGCATTTCTGACATCGGCACATTGTCTCTCACACAAATACATTCACGGTGTGTTCACATGTGTATTTTGTGTTACCTGATTTTAAAAAAATTCCCAGGAGAGATAATGCAGGTTTAATAGAGTCTTGATTAATTGAATCGTTAATTGTAAATTTGACCAACAGAGAAACTATATTCATCACAAGTTACCACAGTATCATAGCTTTCAGTTAGTTACCACATTCTGGGAGTGTAGGGCTCTTATATATTGTGAGAGACTGCAACTCTGTGCAAAACAATAATCACGATCATCTGCAAATATTTACATAATCACCGCCATCATAGTCCTCCCTTAAATACTCAAATTCCCAGATTCCCCCGTAAATAACTTCCTGGGCCTTGCTGACTTCTTTGTTTGCTTCATTAGTTTCTTAACTGCATGTACTTACCTGTGCAGTTCTTGCTCCCCATATTCAAAGTACTCCATCTTGTATGTTTCGTGATCTCCACTGGCAGCCTGGAAATCAAGTTGACTGCATCCATTAGCACCCTAGGTGGTGTGCTCCCTCGCCCTTGCCCTTGCCTGGAGACTCCCCAAGCTGGACCCAGTTCCTCTTCCATTGGAACCTGTACCGTTGGAATTACATTGTGTGAACGTGTGTGATGTGACAGATATTCTAACTGACCAGCTTTTGGTGAGCTGCTTTATTGTAGGCCTGGCACCTATAAATATATCTCAGATACTCTGGAAACCACTTTCCCAGAGTTTGGACCAACTTATTTTAATTAAGCTTTCTGAGTTGCTAAGGTGGTTGCTCCTTTATAGAATGATTGACCAGAGTTTCTCAGCCTGAATCTCACAGCACTGTTTGTTGTTGAGATAATTCCAGCCTTTATTAATATGTGACTTATAACATATACATTTGTTACCATGGCTCTTTAAAGCAGGGCAACATTAATTAAATACAATGTGATGGGTTCAGTTTTCCATGTAGTGGTGCGGCTCACAAGAGTTTGCACGAGGGACACAAACCAGGAAGCACACTTTAGCTATGTTTTCATCCAAAGATGAGAATTAAATTTATTTATTTATTAATATATTTCCATTTGGAAGTTGGTGTGGTAGGAAGAGGTCTTTTAAGATACAATAAACAAAAATATAAACTCTAATTTTTTATACGATGAACTCAAAGATCTGAAACATTTTCTACGAACACAAAATAACCATTTCTCTGAAATATTGTTCACAAATTTGTCTAAATCTGTGATCGTGAGCATGTCTCCTTTGCCAAGATGATCCATCCCACCACACAGGTGTGCCGAATCAAGATGTTTCAGAGAATTTAGCAGCACATCCAAACCAGCCTCACAACCGCAGACCACTTGTAACCACACCAGCACAAGACCTCCACATCCAGCATGTCCACCTCCAAGATCGTTTGAGACTAGCCACTCGTACAGCTGATGAAACAATCGGTTTGCATAAATAAAGAATTTCTGCTTTCAGAAACCATCTCAGGGAAGCTCATCTGCATGCTCCTCATCCTCATCGGGGTATTTACCTCACTCCAGTTCATCGTCTAAGGATTTTTAGAACAACTAAAACAACATTTCAGATGTGCTATGCAATTACTCAATCAATAGATGATTAGCTTACAATTATGACGATTTTGCAACCTGTAGTCTGAAGAGAACCAGGAGGGGTACCTAGCTCCACCTAGTTTTATGTTCTAGTATAAGTTTCAGATACTAGTTACCATAGTCCACTAGTAACCATCATGGGGTAGAGTATGCACGGCTAAATTCCCAGCCATACTGAAACTTCTGCTCTCAAAGCCGCATTGGTGTTTGGTTTAGATGTGCCTTTGCAGTTGGATGACTGGTTACTGGGGAAAAATTGGGACTCTATTTCCCCTGGAACCCACAGAGCTTATTGACTTTAAGGCTGTGTCAATAAGCCTAGTCCAGGGACCAGTTGATCATCAGAGGGACTGAGTACTCATGCACCCTGGCCACTAGGGTTTCAGGTCAACTGAGAAAAAAGTCGTCTTACTTCGGTCCAGGCGACTGTTTTTCTCGGTTTGGAGCTGAACTCCGAGAACACTAGGGTGCGACTTACGGCAGACCGCATCCGAGCCTTGCTGTCCGCTCTTTCAGCTGCGTCAACTCGACGGACGGTCAAACTGAAGGGATTCAGAGGCTCCTGGGGCATATGTCAGCCGCAGCCCTGGTGACTCCGCCCGGGCTCCTGCATATGTGACCGCTTCAGCTATGGCTTCGTTCTCGAGTTCTGAGTTGGGCATGGCGCAGAGACCAGCTTCAGTTGTCACTGACACCTCGCTGTCTCTCGTCCCTGTAACCCGGGAGGGCGTGTCCTTCCTGCTCTCCGGGGTTCCCTGGGTAAGGGGGAACTCCGGTTGCTTGGTTGTGACCATGGTTCCTCTCGGACAGGTTGAGGCGCCGTGTGCGGTTCCCATCGAGCGTCCGGTACCTGGACCTGACGCACTTCTCGATGGCACATCAACCGTCTCGAGCTAGCAGCAGGGATACTGGCTTGCAGCGCCCCCGGCCGCCCCTACGCCAGTGTCACGTGCTTGTCAGGATGGACAGCACGACGGTGATTGCTTACATCATCCCCCTAGGAGGTGACTCTCACCACCTGCACTACCTCGCCCAACGACTGCTCCTGTGGAGTCGGAGCAGACTCTTGTCGCTCAGGGCCGTTCATACCCCGGCGCTTCGAACAAGACCGCATATCGCTGTTGAGGTTCAAGCCGGCCGCAGGGGAATGGCGACTCCACCCCCTGGCTGTCCAGCAGATATAGAGCGTGTTCGGGGAGGCACACTAGATTTGTTTGCCTCTCACGAGAACACCCACTGCCAGCTTCTTAATTCCCTGTCCCTGGCTCCTCTCGGGACGGACGCGCTGGCACATCGCTGACCCAGGAAGAAACACCTAGACGTGTTTTCCCCCAGTGAACTTTCTAGCACAGGTGCTGTGCAAGGCCAGGGAGGACGAGCTTGAGCTGCTTCCTGTTGCGCCGAGTTTGCCCAACACAGCATGGTTCTAGATACTCTCCTCGCTCGTGACAGTCCCTCCCAGACCGATCCCCCTGAGACCCGATCTCTCACTCAGTGGGGTGGATCAGGCACCCGTGACCGGTTCTCCTTACGGTCATGGTGGACCCCCAGCCTCTATCGCCCACGGTATCGAGGTCTCTAGACCATGCGTTAGCCCCCTCCTTAGGTTGAGCTACGCTGGCAAGTGGGGTCGGTTCGTCGAGTGGTGCTCTTCCCAGCAGGAAGATGCTAGGACATGTCCCATCAGAGTCGTGTTGACCTTTCTCCAGGAAGGGTTCGATCGGGGGCTGTCCCCTTCGTCCCTGAAGGTCTACGCAGCTGCTATTTCCTTCTTCCACCTCCGGGTCGAAGAGAAATCAGTAATCTCTGGTGCGAATCAGACCCAGGCCCGGGTTCATCCCCAAGGTCCCGTCGGTCCACTTCTGGGACCAGAAGGTGACACTGCAGGCCCTGCCCCGGGAGGAGGCAGACCCAGCCCAGGGTACTCTCTGCCCAGTGCGCGCCCTTCGGCTCTACTTGGCCAGAACCCGGGAGTTTCCTAACTCTCAGCAGCTCCTCATTTGCTACCACGGCCAGCGCAGGGGTACGCTGTGTCGAAGCAGCGGATAGTGCATTGGATTGTGGAGGCTATCCAGCTGGCTTACCAGGCGAGTGATGTACCCTGCCCTCTAACGAAGCTGAGGGCCCATTCCACCCGCGGCATCGCCGCCTCGTGGGCACTGGCCTAGGGGGTTTCACTCGCCGACATATGTCGAGCTGCGGGCTGGTCGACACCCCAAACCTTCATCAGGCATTACTGCCTTGACCTAGGCGCTGTGCCTTCTGCGGTCCTGAGTGGTGGCAGTGACCCGCTGGCACAGTAGGGGGTAATACCCATGGATGCACATCCCCATGGGTCTGTCGAACATGCGCTCCCTCATCACCAACTCCAATACCGATGAGGGCTCTGATCCAGGGCCTAAGCACCACTAGGACCCCCGTATCAAGGATGTGCTGCGCCTGCAGGTTCCTAGTCCTACGGGAAGGAACCTTTTTTCACGTCTCCCGTATGGTGGATCGGTGAACTCTATCCTCCTACCCACTCTGCATCTGGCTGACGCGGAGCAGTCAGCTCTGCTAGGTTCTGTAGTAAGGTTTTGCCGCTGGGCCTGATCCCTACAGAACTCGGGCCGGACTTGCGGACCCCCCCCTATCTGGGTGGCCCAATCCGTGTACTCTATACAAAGCCCCTTTTCAGGTGAGTTGTATTACCCCGTTTCCGTTCCGTCCCCTACCTGGGCGGGGAACGATGGCTTTTTGATTCCACCCCCTTTTATAGCCGGCGGAACGCTTTGTCGCTTGCTGGATGCCCTCTTCAGGTCCCGATGCAAGCCTCCGCGTGCCCCTGTTCCACATCAGGGGCACACTCCTTCTGGTTGCCCTGCTTTTAGAGCTCCTCAGCAGTTTGCAACAACCCCGCAATAGTCTATTGTCCGGGCTAAGGGGCAGAAGGAGTTCCCGACCATTTGCCTGACTAACACCTAACCTTCACAGCTTAGAGTCAGCCTGGTTAGATGGACTTGGTCATGGCCTTTTCGAGGGAGTTCCCATAGTCTGCGTCTCGACTGAAAGGGAACGTCTAGGTTACATACGTTCCCTTGGCCATGTACTTCAAGTCGCTGCTCTAAGGTGCCGTAGAGGTAAGTAGGTTCGGCTCCTCGGAAGAAAGCAGAATGAGTGTAGAGCTACGCTTTGCTCTTACAGAGCAGTTGATTGATCAATTGATTGCTAATCAACTTCACTCGCAAATTAATTTGCTTGTTAAATATTCGGCTCCACCCACTTTCAGGTTGCCTCCACCCATAGTCGAGACATCGACAACAGTCTGCGTTCCCTCCTTCAGGGAACGTGGGTTATGTATGTAACCTAGACGTTTTTCTATTCTTTTTTATAAATCTGCAAAAATGTGAACAATTCTGTGTTTTTCTGTCAATTTGGGACGCTGTATGAACAATAATATGTTGCATATAAAAATATAGTTTTAACTGATTAATTAAGCAACATTTACCGTGTACGCTTTTATGGACAATGTACAACTCAAACTCCCCAAGCTCTTCATCCACTGTGTCAAAATCTCTACACTTAATCCGCATACGCAGACAACATGACTCAAATACCATTAGTATCAAAATAAACTTACTGTAACTTCTAACAGAAACTTCCAAGTCAGTCGATTTTTAGATATAATACATCTATGTACCCTCCTTCAGAGAACGGGGGGTAATGAAGGTAATCTAGACGATCTTGTTAACTATCAACTGTAACTGCTTATGTGGATCTTCTCTACAGAGCTTTGTGGTATTTTTTCTCTGCTCAGTCTTAGTTTGCAGTTTTGTCCAGAGAGTCAAGTGTCTTCTGTGGGAGCATGGTGGTACAGTGGGTAACACTGTGGCCTTCAGTCAGAATGTTGATAGTTGGAGGTCAGCCGATTACCTTATCGAGTTTGCATGTCCTGCACGTGTTTGGGTGGGTGTCCTTCAGGTTTTTCAGTTTCCGTCACAGGACCAACTATTGAGTGAAAAGAACTGTGACGACTGAAATCTCTCACATCTGGTTCCTTATTCTGACATAGCCCGACAAATAAACAAAGCCGGAATACTATTAGTTTGAAAGGACAGATATTTGGCCCAGACAGTTCTTTTTTTCCTTCGCACTCTGGGCTATTTCTGAGCCTAGAGAGGAAAGAGCAGAAATGAAGACGACAGTTGATGTACCACAGGCTGATGTAGGGTTGTGTGTGACCCCGGGCCTCTTTGAACAGGAAGCAGACCGGAGACAGGTAGATGTATGATGACAGTGTGTGTTTGTGTATGAGTTACTGTTAAAACTCTGGTATAATCTCAGTTGCTCACCTCTACACGACCCCCTCCAGAGTATTTCCGAGGCCTTATCATGTTTCATTTTAATGTGAGCTTGCATAGACGGCTTTGTTCCCACAGCAGATACACATTCAGTGACATCATAGACATAGAAACAGAGCCGGGGGAAAACAAGCAGAAACGTTTACATCGAAGGGGATAAAACATTCTATTGCAGAAGACAGGATCGTAATGAAAATTTCCTATTCAGCAGATCCAAGGTCTTTTGAAGCTCCTGTCATTGTAATCATTTATATATTTGTACTGTTAGACACTAACCCTAGATTTATCAAATTGTGTACAAAGGACAAAGCTGTTTATTTAACGTTTATTTTATAATTATTATATAAATTATTATTTATAATGTTATTATAACATATTATATATATATGTGTGTGTGTGTGTGTGTGTGTGTGTGTGTGTGTGTGCGTGTGTGTGTGCGTGTGTGTGCGTGTGTGTATATTAAATATGTATTTATATATAAAATAATAGTATTATAACATTATAAACATTACAACCCCCCCCCACAACTACCAAAAGAAACTTTAAAATCAACTATGTTTTGAAAATGAAAGATAGAAAACATGACTTTTACAAACTTAATGACACCAAATAGAAAAAATTAACAACACAGCCTTTTATTATATTGAAAACCTAAATAGGATCCAAAAAATGAGAACTGCTTTTGAGTCCAGACTTTCAAAATCTCTTGTAAACTTTATTCTCCATTAAGAGTTGAGATAATCGTAGCATGTAGATTTTATTTTTTTTTTACAAGCATGAAATGCCTGGAGGGATGGTGAAAATAAAAACCTTATTTTTGGACAAGCATCCCTTTAGTTATCATCCCCTCTATGGTTGTAGATGGTTAAAGGGTTGTGCCATTCTTCAAACTATCTCTGAGAAGCCCTGCAGGCAGAGTAATGAGTGAATAAATGTTGATTTTTGGCTGAATATGCTGCAGGTGAATGAGTTTAGTGATTGAGACAATAGCATTTGGGAATGTGTGGGCGAATTACATGCAACGCTTAATTGCATTACAACATTCTCATTGAAGAGAAGAAAGCTGGAATGTTGAGTGGTGCATTCACGCCCCTCAAGGAGACTGTTTTGATGGCATATCAGTCTCGTACAGGGAAGCTGGATTTCTGCCTCATTGGGGGATTAGCATCACACTAATCACAGAAAACGTGGAGCAATTGCAGCATGTTGCTCATCCTCCGGCTCTTCTGGATTTTCTTTTCTATTCTTCTCTTCTTGTCAGGTGTAATGGATCAAGTAAATGGTGTTGTGGGGCGTTCTGTTTTACTGCTGGGCTGCATTGGGTTTGTGGGTGTGCTTTTGTGTTTACAGATGCGCCACAAATAGATTTGCATTCCCATGAAAGCATTAACTTTTTACCCCAAACATGTTTATTGAGGCATTTCTTCCTTCATACCCACACATGCTCTTGATATACCCTGACAATATCCCATGCTTACATGAACTTATTATTTAATCTGCTTTTCCTTTAAATGCATGGAAATAGTGTATACCTCTCTGAATAATAAAATCTTTGTGGAGATAAATCAAATCTTAAATTTAACTATAATAATAATAATAATAAAAATAATAATAATAATAATAATAATAATATACAACATTTAATAAAATCTACTTTGGTGATGAAGTGATGTTTTCCAGGAATCCTAGCTTTAAATATTTTTTTTTACAATATTATGAACATTTTAAAATGTTCCGTGTCAGTAGCATGAAAAAAGACTTACTGAAGAGGAGAATCTAGTCAAAGGAAAAATTCAGCCAACGTTACTCAGGTAACTGCCGGAACATCTCTATTTGCTCGCCATAGTGTTCCACAGCTCATGGGAGTTGGCCTGACCAGATTCCACGAATCTGAATGCGTTTAGTCATTGTTGATGAGACAAGCAGGAGTTTGGTTTGCATCACACATGAGTAGACTTAAGTCGGAATCTATTAAACAAAGACTCTGTAACTGAGAACTTTCTGAAGGTTTGGCGATCAGAATAGCATAAATTGACCTTTATTGGAAATGTTATTTATTAGCTAACTAGTAACTACACTCACTGCCCAGTAATTAGGTACACCCATTTGCTGTTCAAATGCCGCAACTCAGATTATGGAAGGAAGGTGATTTACGTGACTGAACATGGCATAGTTGTTAGTGCCAGGCTGAGGGTCTACTGGGATTTTCATGTACAACCATCTTTAGAGTTTAGAGACAATGGTCACAAAAAGAGAAAATCTCCAGTGAACTGCAGTTCTGTGCAGAAATTAGATCCAATGATGACAGAGACTGAAAAGCTCTGGACATATTCCTGTGTTACATTGTTGTTCATATTCTTCCACCAGAATTTACTTGGGTTAGTTAGTGAGAGAGTACACCTGTTACCTGGATGTCCCGGGGCTGGGGCTGAATGAATGTCTTATGTTTACATTTATGTATTTAGCAGATGCTTTTATCCAAAGCGACTTACAGTTTGTAAAGTAAAATTTGTTACAAGGTCAGATTAAAAATAAGACATGCACATAATAGACGTTTGAGCTGATACAGAAAAAGACGTTTTTTTTTATTATTATTAGCTAGTTAAGTTAGGAAGTGCTCTCAAAAGAATAGAGTTTTTTTTAATTGCTTTTTTAGGGTTAAAAGAGACTCAGCTTTCCGGATTGGGACTGCAAGAGAATCCGCCAGCCCGGAACTGTGAAGGAGAAAGTCCTGGTGAGAGATGTTTTGCCGCTCTGAGATGGGACCACCAGACGCTGTTCATTTCATGAACGGAGGCATCTGGAGGGACGTAGGACTGCAAGAGTTTGTGTAGGTAAGATGGAGTGGAGACTGTGACTGTCCTGTATTCAAGTATCAGTGGTTTGAACTTGATACAAGCCTCAATGGGAAGTCAGTGGAGAGAGACGAGGAGGGGAGTGACGTGAGCTCGTCTAGGTTCCATGAAGATCAGTCGAGCTGCTGAGTTCTGTATCATTTGAAGGGTCTGACTGCACAGGAAGGAAGTCCGGTGAGAAGAGCATTGCAGTAGCTGAGTCTTGATACGACCAATGCTTGGACTAGAATTTGAGTTGAATGTTCTGTGGGGAGGTGTCTGATGTTAAACGAGCGAACCACCATGATCGAGCTGTTTAATCAATAAGTTCCTTGAATGTTTGCTGCTCATTGAAGATCACTCCAAGGTTACGGACAGCGGTGGATGGAGAGATTGTCGACGACTGGGACAGCAGTTGTATGATGAAGTCGTGCTGGAGCTGTAGGTGATGGTGCTTCATTCATGTTGAAATGTTGTTCAGACAGTCTGTTATGCAGATTGTAATAGAGAGACATCAGGATGGAATGACAGGTGAAGTTGAGTGTCGCCGGCATAACAATGGTAGGAGAAGCCGTGTCGGTGGATGATGGGACCCAGGGAGGTGATGTAAGTTGAAAAGAGCAGAGGACCAAGAACAGGGTGACTGCAACTAGCTCGAGACGGTTGATGTGCCAGCTAGAAAGCCGTCCGATCCAGGAACCGGACTCTCGGTGGGAACCGCACACAGCACCCCAACCGGTCTTGGAGGCGTTGGTGGAACTCGCGAGAGAAGCCATAGCTGCAGTGGTCGCATACGCAGGAGCCCGAGTCGAATGACTGGGGCTGCGGCTGCCATATGCCCCAGGAGCCTCTGAAATAACTTCAGTCTGACCACTGGTTGAGAAGACACAGCGGAAAGAGCGGTCAGCAAGGCCCTGGCTCATTCTACCGATAGTTGCGCCAGCATGCTCTCGGAGTTCAGCTCCATCCCGAGAAAAGAGATGACCCTCAACGGAGTGAGGCGGCTCTTTTCCCAGTTGACCTTCAGACCCAAACGATTTAAGTGCGAAAGCACCTTGCCCCTGTGTCGGATCAACTGGTCCCTGGACGAGGCTATGAGAATCCAGTCGTCGAGGTAGTCCAGGATCCGAATGCCTGCCCGGCGGAGCGGGGCTAGCGCGGCCCTGGCGACCTTTGTGAAGGCGCGAGGGGAGAGGGCAAGACAGAAGGGTAGGACCTTGTACTGGTATGCATGGCCCTCGAAACAGAACCTTAGAAAGGGTCTGTGTCTCGGTACCACTTCTACCTGAAAGTACGCGTCCTTCAGGTCGATTGTTGCGAACCAATCTCCAGGACAGATGCACGGTAGAATGCAGCGGACCGTCAGAATCTTGAACCGGTACTTGGCTAGGTGCTGGTTTAGACGCCTCAGATCCAAGATTGGTCGCAGCCTGCCTGATTTCTTAGGGAACAGGAAGTATGGGCTGTAAAACCCGCATTCCATGTCGGCTGGGGGTACCGGCTCGATCGCGCCTTTGTTCAAAAGAGCGTCGATCTCCTCTCGCAGGAGTGAGGTGCCTGTCCGGGGGACAGGAGTGTGATGCACACCTCGAAACCTGGGAGCGGACACGAACTGAATCATGTAGCCCTGCCGGATTGTCCGGACCACCCACTGTGAGACCCCGGGAAGCTTCCGCCAGGCTCCCAGGCAAGCTGACAGGGGGTGTGATCGGGACGTGCCGATGGTCCCCATGGCGGGGCCGCCCAGAGGCAGACTTGTGGGCAAAATCACCAGGGGCGGACCCTGGGGGATGGTCAGATGAGGGCAGGGGTCTTGTGCCCCCGCGCTCTCTGCCATGGCCAGCGGAGCTCGCGCCCAAGTCAGGGTCTTCATCGGAGACCGAGGAAGGGGAACCCCAGACCGCAGGGCATGCGAGTCCGCTATTCTCGGGCAGGAATTGAGATCTTTCTTTGACACAATAGGTGCCGCCGTCCCGAAGGACGGCAGCGAGGAGTGTGTGGTGGACTC
>SRMA01025378.1:1542-34738 GCA_007224835.1 Danionella cerebrum | reverse complement strand
GCCGAGGGACCATGAGCTCACCCAGACCCTCCGCCTGTTTCCTGATCGTGGAGACCTTTGACGCAAAATCATCCACAGCGATGCCAAAGAGACCATCTTGGGAGACAGGTGCATCCAGAAACCGATTTCGGTCTTCAGGAAGCATAGAAGCCTGCTCCAACCAAAGATGGCGCTCCTGTACCACAAGAGTGGCCATCGTGCGACCAATGTTTAGCGCTGCTGATTTTGTAGCACGAAGCGCAAAATCAGTGGCTGAACGTAAGTCCATTACAGACTGTTGGTCACCACCCCCTTGGTGCATGTCACGGAGGACCTTGGCCTGAAAGACCTGTAAGGGCAGACGAAAACTTTCCAGCTTTGGAGGGCACACTTGGACGAGCCCGCCAAGCGGCAGCACTGCCGGGGCACAAGTGCACCGCGACAGCCTGCTCCACTCGGGGAATCGAGGAGTATCCCCTAGCTGCTGCGTCATCCAAGGCGGTGAAGGGGGAGGAGCTGGAAGCCCTGGCAGACAGGGGAGCCAGCCAGAATTTTGTGAGCTCCTTGTGCACCTCCGGGAAGAAAGGAACCGGGGGAGCGCGAGGGACCGTGCCCCAGTGCTTACCCAGGAACCAATCATCCAACCGCGACGGCGCTGAGCTAGAGAGCACAGGCACCTCTAGCCCAATTGCGGAGGGTGGCAGCGCTGAACTGGAAGAACTCGAAGACCGCGCCCCTTCCGATGCTGTGATGGAAAGCAGATCGTCAGCAGGATCACACGAGGGACCGTGTAACGCCGAAGCGCTATCCAAATCATTCGCGGATCAGACGGGGAGCACGCTCGGCGTTTGGGGATGGTGCGAGGAGTCACCTGACACCGCTCGACCCGAAACATCCGGTGAGCGTACAGCCGGCTCGCCCGAGTCGTATGAGCGCCTGAAGCCGAAGCTTCGGCGTCCTCTTCCTCGAAGAAAGACTGCCTGTATCTCAGCGTGCGGCCCGGCAGAGCGTTGCAATGCACACACTCTCACCTCACGAAAGCTGCACAGGCGTGTTGGAACCCCAAGCACTCCACACATCTATTGTGACCGTTTTTCGATTAGATAAATCCACCGCAGTTAGGAGTACTGCACGTTTTGCTCATCGTGTCGAGAAAAATGGACAGGATTATGAGAAAACGGCAAAAACACACTGGACAGGCTTGCTCGAGAAGATCTGAGGTGCTGGCGTGGTGGCTTGCTATACTGGGGCTAGCAGAGGACAACACCAATAAGTCAAGGTAAGCAACCTACTAATCTTTTCAAGCTGGGTAGCGTCAAAGTTAGGAGAGAGAGTCTCACTCAGTCAGCTCCGAAGGAAAATTGCATACTGGTAGCTTAGGCACACCCGGCTTTATAACCGGCTGATTGCTAATCAATCACCTACGCCTGCAAATAATTTTCCCGTTGATATGTTCAGCAGTCGCTCCCACGGTGATTCGCTCCCATTCAGTCGGTCTAATCCCGACTAACGTCTCCGGGACCGACTGAAAGGGAAACAGGGTTCTCATGTGAACAGGTTTTAGAAAGGTGATGTTATTTACGTTAGACAGCATTGTCAGACGTTTTTCACCACATTGTTTCGCTGACATCTCTGACTCTCTAGTGGAGTGTGACTAACATTATGGCAAGTTTGCGCTGTCTATGAGAAAATAAAAAACAATTTGCTGTTGCTTGTTTGAACTAAATATACTGCGTGTATTAAGTATATTTGTTATTGGGAGGTGAGAGAAATATCCAATGATATTGTTTTATTTGAACAAAGTGCTTGCGGCTTGCTTTTTGTTCTTGGATTAAAATCAGCAGGACACCCGTGCAGCCAAAACCAGAGACATCCGAGACCAAGAGAAGAATTTCAAACATTCCTTTAAAGTGCTCTGTAAAACTCACATAAGTGTATCACTCACTATCAGAATCGAATCAGAAAGATTCAGCCCATTGGTGAGCTTTCCTTTGCATATGGTGAATGAAGAATTCAGATTTTTGACTTATCAGGAAAGCGTCTGGGATTCATGTGACTCGCTATGCGGGAGACGCTTGATGATGCGTTTGATTCCTTGACAATATATTTTTATTAATTATGGCGGCTTTAGAATTTTGGAAGAGTGACTATTCGGATTACCAAAAACAACTCTAACACTGTACAATTGTTGTGATTTCTTCCATCTATTCCATCATCATCTTTTAGATATGTACTGAAAGGGTATTTTAAAGACACAGATTAATAATTTAGCAAAAACAGCCTAGAAGTATTTATTTTTGTCTCAATCAAACACATACTTGGAAAAGGGAAGCAACATCATCATAAATTGTACTTTGGGACCGTTCTTGTTCTCATGAAAGCCTTTAATGGGAGCTGAGATTTACACATCTGATACAGAAAGTTCACCTTTACTTTGATCTTTTAGTTCTAATAATGACACCAATGCTAACATTGCTGAGCAAGTCAGTTCATAACGAACACCAGGCCATTGATTAATGTGTGAGCATGAAGGTGTGATATTACAGCTCGTTCATCATCTTTTCCTCTGACACCCTCATAAAGCAGTACATAACATAATTAATTTTCAGCAAAAAAGATAGAGCGTGATGGAGATGGGAGAGGTGTTTTATTATATACATAAGGGATCCTTTAGAAGAGAGAAGGTTATTTTAGAGTGAGAAAGACAAAACACCCTAAACAACTCCCACTAAATCAAAAATACTCCTTGACTACTTTTAATTTGGTTCTCTCTGTGCTCTCTTCTGAGTGTATGCTCAAATTAATTAAAGATTCATATAATAATAATAATAATAATAATAATAATAATAATAATAATAATAATAATAATAATAATAATCTGCATTTCATGTGCCTTTCGTGCCTTTGACTAAAGCACCCTTGATCTCTTCTGGAAGCTGGATACATCTCCAGGCAGCCTATTAACCAAAATAGTTTTGTCCCTGTATGGAGTGAACCTATGCTAGATCTAATTTGTTTAATCTGAGAGCTCTGCTGGGTTTCTATACACTGAACATATCTGTTTAATATTTGGGTACTGAAATGGTTGAGGGTGCTATCCGTCTGTTTGGATGTATTCCAGGTTTGGGTCATATCCCCTGTAAACTAGGAAGGTAAAAGGACTTCCTCATTACCCAAGGTTCATACGGAGAATCTGTGCAGGTGCCTGGGTTTGCCTCTACGTTCGGTTTGCGCCAGCCTGTGTGCTAGAACCTCGGTCGTGGCGTCCTGCATCAGGTTCCCATAGACGATAATTCATCATGTGACTATGTTCTGGATTACTTGAGTAACGTTCCCAGGGATTAGAGACATAAGTCCCCCTTGCCCTGACCTCGAGGTTATGTGCTATAAGTCTGTCAGGAGTCAGGTAGTGGGTCTGGCTTATCCAGCATCACAGGAGCATTCTTTGGTCCATTGTATTAGATTGGAGTAGATTGGCAGCTCAAGAACCATCATTCGACATACGTCTCGGTTCTCTTCATCAAAGAAGAAAGGGTTACACAAGTAACTTGGACATTCCTGTGCAAATTGTGATTCACTAATTTAGATTCCACCCTGGAGGCAGGAGATTAGTAAACCCCAAGTAAGCTCACTTTCATTCGAAAGTTAGAAAATCGTGAATTTCTTGTTGAGATATTCCAGTATTAACCACTGATATTTCCAAAAGAATGGCCCATGTCATGCCACTCTCTGGAAACCCTATTACATTTACATTTGGATCATTTGACACTTTGATCCAAAGCAACTTACATTTGAATGAACATATTTTTTTTCTGTCAGTTCTTGCTTTCCCTGGGATTTGAACCCACAACCTTTGCGTTGTTAGCACAATGCTCTACCAACTGAGCCACAAGAAAGCTTTTTCTTTATATGCATTTCATCTCCAGATTTTACAGAGCTAAAGCTGCACATACAGAGCCTTTCACTTTCAGATGATTTCTGAAAGAAAATCTTTGTAGTTCGAGAGCTTGTGTGATAGTGTTTAGTCTGATGGAGACTGTAGTTGCCTTGGGTCTGATAATAGCAGTGAATTGCTGGCAGAAGAGAGTTGACAAAACTGACACAGCCACTTTTAGATCCATTAGAGGAGCAGAGAATGCACCTCTCTGGCTTCATTTAAACCAGTCTTTTTAGGTCAGACTGTTCACCAGCCTGTCTACTTTGAAATGTCTTTAAAACCATATATTTCTTAAACTGCTTGGATTCAAAATTATGATGTTGGATACTGATCAAAAGGCGACACAAAGTAGGATAAAAGGTTTTTTTTGTTTTTTTTTTTAGAATCACACCAGTGTTGTTTTTGGAATACATCTGAGTTTTAGTCTTAGTTTTTTTTGATGAAAATGATTTTAGTTTTAGTCGACGATAGTCAAAATAATATTAGTCTAGTTTTAGTCAATGTTGATTAATATTTAGTTGATTAAAAATGTCTTTTAATAAGTTAATTTAACTCTTTAAATATTACAAAATGTGTATTTCCTTTTATTTCACGAATTAATGCTACATTGTCAATACAATGATACAGATATATGATCTACTAAGGATTAACTTATGCAAAATAAAGTGTTAACACGATATATATTCACCAAATTCTTTAAAAGGGAAGTTAAAACCGGTCTTTGTTTACATTGTATACATACGATTTAATTCAACAATTAGGGATTAATTCATATCCAGCTCAAAGTTTTGAACATAACTCCAGACCAAAATAAACTGCTGACTTTATTAGCAAACGTCTGTTGCAGTCTATGATCTATTAGCTTGTGTGTGTTATTATTGCAGTTCCCCAGGTGTGTTAGCAGCAGAATCATCTCGTCATTTCCAACCACAAAGTTCTTTGATTGATGCTGCCGCCATTGCCCCCCCCCCCCCCAAAAAAAAAGGGAAAATTCTCATGTTTGTCAACTGGGGAGTCGTGTGTGCAGCGCGTCCGGTGGTGTGCGCGACCAGACAAGGATAACAAGCACCAGTGGATCCTTTGTATTTTGAATAATGATTTACAGCCACGAATCATGAAAGCATGTAACCGTCCACTCATTTACATTTTCGTCCACTCTTGTTTTCGCAAACGAAAACTTGTGCACGTCTCGTCATGTTTTCTGTTTTCTTCATAGCAGAGACATAATTAGCTTGTCAGCATCTTGTTATCGTCAAGAGAAAAAGGTTTGTCAACAAACAACACTGAATCACACATTAAATATAATGAAGACTATACGTTGAATGTAGATTTTAATTGTGAAGTTGAAGACAAATGACTTCCGATCAACAATCATTCTGGAGCATCACGTTTGTGCAGTTGATAAAACGCTCCAGAAAAAGAGAACTTTCATGTGAATCTCGACAGTCTATTCTTGTTCTTAGAAATGAGGGCTATTCCATACGAGACATTGCCCTAACCAGTGTAGGAAGAGAAGTGTAGAGTGGTAAAGAAAAAGCTGTATCTGAGACGGGCCAAGAAAAGAAAAAGAATAATATGGGGAAAAGAACACAGACATTGGAGAGAGGAAGATTGGAATAAAGTGGACGAATCGAGTTTGGAGGTGTTTGTATCACACGGAAGAACATTTGTGAGACGCAGAACAACTGAAAAGATTCTGGAACATTTGTTCAGGGTATAAGGAAGGCTATCACTCCATTCTGCAAAGGCATGCTGTAGCCTGTTTCATCCTGCAGCAGGACAATGACCCAAAGCACACATCCAAACTGTGCCAGAACTATTTAGAGAAGAAGCAGCAGCTACTCTTCTATATGTAATGGAGGCGCCAGATCTAAACCCCATGAGCTGTTGTGGGAGCAGCTTGATCATATGATGTGCAGGAAGTGCCCATCCAGCCAATCCAACTTGTGGGAGGAGCTTGTAGAAGCCTGAGGAATTTCTCAGGATTACCTAAAAAAATGAACAGCTAGAAGCCAAAGGTCTGCAATGCTGTAGTGTTACTGCAAATGGAGGAAAAGCAAAGTTTGAAGGAAACAAAAAGAGTGTATTTGTTAACCTTGTCAATCTCTCGACTGTATTTGCTATTCATTTTACAACACGTGGTAAATAAAAGTGTGACTGTTCTTGGAAAACACTCAATTATCTGGGTGACCCCAGTGGTGTGTATATATAGAGAGATATAGAGAGTATATTTTGTCTATGGATCTGGACGTCGCTAGATAACAGGATCATCCGTGTGCTTGTTGTGTTGTCGTCTCCTGAAACGTACATGTATGTAAGAAAACATCCAGACCCGTCTGCATTTAAAAATGACTGGCAACAAAACCTTCAAAACTATTTCAAAACAAATTCACAAAATATGACGGATAAAAAAAAATATCAAATATCAAACACTGACTGGGTGTTAGTGGACCAGGTTTTAAGAGATTCAAAAAAATAAACATCAGTTCCTTGTTTAAACACTAATTTCTTCAAGAGGAGCAAGAAACAGAAGAGAACAGATGGAAATAGATGGAAAAAGCGGTTAAAACCTTTAGATTTCAGAGCCCTTTAACTCATTAGAGCAGTGGATGGATTGTTCCTCCATCACGCTATTTCTGCGACAACGTCTCTGTTTGCGCTTTAGGTGTCCAAAAGTCATGCTGGTATTTGAAAATGCTGTGGCCTCAGCAAAGTTGGAATTCATTTGCATTTAAAGGCATACGCACTAAAGTGAAAGCTTTCTGCAGACTCCCATCAGGGGCAAATTTGACAACCTGCAATAAAAGATCAGTGAAGTGTTGAGAGCTGAATTTTAAAAGGCATTTTCTGGGAACCCAGGAGATTTATAGACATCTTATGAAAAGGGACAGAACGTGACCTCTTTAAGTGCAGCAGTTTGACAGCATTGACACGGCTCTTTGGGCTCCATTAGAGAAGCAGCGCTGGCCTGTCGCTGGCATGCAGACACACATACTGGTCCTCCTCCTGACCATTATCCACCTGACACCGCTCGTTTCCACATTGACACTCAAACAGAGGCCAGAGAAACACACTTTAACTTTGAGGCGTATGAGGATGCTTTTAATCATAATGATAACTAGATTTTAAAGTTTGCACGCAAACTTCGATGTTGGCTTGCGTTGGTACCGTTAATACCTTTTTTTAAATGTTGTCAATTCCGCAACAATAACATAATCCAACCCCCATGTCTCTATGATTCTCATAAGCTGAGATAGGTACATGCAAAATTGGTTGCTATGGTAACCAGTCTGGTTGCTATGGAGGGGTAAGTGACCTAACATATTGTTCCCCATGTCAACACGAGTAAAATACACCAACCCCCATGTCTCTATGACTTTCGTAAGCTGAGATAGAGATACGCCATATTGGTTGCTATGGTAACAGTGTGGTTGCTATGGAGGGTCGCTGACCTAATATATTGTTCCCCATATGAATACGAGTAAATTACAGCAACCCCATGTCTCTATGATTTTCCTGAGCTGAGATAGGTACATGCAAAATTGGTTGCTATGGTAACCAGTCTGGTTGCTATGGAGGGGTCAGTGACCTAACACATTGTTCCCCATGTCAATACATCAACCCCATGTCTCTATGACTTTCCAAAGCTGAGATAGAGCTGCGCCATATTGGTTGCTATGGTAACCAGTTTGGTTGCTATGGAGGGGTCGCTGACTTAATATATTGCTCCCCATATCTATACGGGTAAAATACAGCAACCCCCATCTCTCTATGATTTTCCTAAGCTGAGATAGAGACATGCCATATTGGTTGCTATGGTAACCAGTCTGGTTGCTATGGAGGGGTCAGTGACCTAACACATTGTTCTCCATGTCAATACATCAACCCCCATGTCTCTATGACTTTCCAAAGCTGAGAGAGAGCTGCGCCATATTGGTTGCTATGGTAACCAGTCTGGTTGCTATGGAGAGGTCGCTGACCTAACATATTGTTCCTCATATCAATACGGGTAAAATACGGCAACCCCCATGTCTCTATGATTTTCCTAAGCTGAGAGAGAGTCATGCCATATTGGTTGCTATGGTAACCAGTCTGGTTGCTATGGAGGGGTCATTGACATGATATAATGTTTCAGCTGTCAGTATGGGTGAAGCTTACCAACCCCCAAGTCTCTAGCATTTTCCTAGCCCAAGATAGAGATATGCCAATTTAGTTGCTATGGTAAACAATTTGGTTGCTATGGAGGAGTCAGTGACATCATGTTGTAATCTACTTTACATTTAGAGTAATATAAAGCAACCCCCATGTCTGTACTGTGTTCTGTTTAGAAGATATTTGACATCGAAAGTTATGTCAAAAGTGGGTGTGGCTTAATTATTTTATGTTAAATCACAAGCAATGATTGGCTGGATTAGTGATTTGCTTCTTTAATACTAGTATGACTTTCCAGTGTCAATCAATTACAGAAGCTCTTTCACAATAGGATTCATGGGATTCATGCTCCATTCATTTCAATGGGCCATTGAAAGTCAATGAGACACCTTTGACCTACTTATTTGAAATCAGCTGCACCTGCTGGAGTTATCAACTGTCAGATTTTCAAACGAGTCAGCTGCAGTTAGAAATTCAACTGTCAGATTTTCAAACGATGGCAAATCTGCTGAAGAAAATCCAATTTCCATGCCTCAAACAAATAAGGATTACGAAAGAAGGACCAGACATATTGAAATACTTTCTTGACTGTTAGAATCAGAAGATTTTAAGGAAGAGAATGGTATAAAATTTGTGAAGCTGTGATAAGGTTTTGAATGATTTATGGCGAGTTAGAAATAGCCTTCGATTGAGATTTGAAACATTTGCTGGCAGAATTTTTGAATGGAGGTGAATGGAGCAATTATGTGCACTCCTTGTGGTTTAGGCCACCTGGAGTAAAAACTGTGTGTTTTTAAAAAACTTAAACAACACCAACTGAAAGAGGACAAAATCTCTACCATTTACATATAAAATGTGTGTGTAAAGGTTAATTTTTATTTAAGAAAACTAAAGTATTTTAGCAAGTATCAACAAGACTGAGCTTATTCGAAGTTAGAGTGGGCGATGACATCACCACTCTAGGGGCCCCTATCGAGAAAAAATTTTAAGCTTTTTTGGGAGATTTACACGATTTTTAGGGAAACCGCTGGTCAAATCGCTCCGAAAAGACATAGCAACAAACTACATAACAGCTTTGAGGTGTGTGGAAAGTTTCGTGACAGTAGCTCGAACGGGCTAGGAGGAGATGACGGTAGAATTTTTTTTTTAAGAAACGGAAGAAGAAGAAGAATAACTAGATTTTAAAGTTTGCACGCAAACTTCGATGTTGGCTTGCGTTGGTGCCGTTAATACCCATTTTTTTAAATGTTGTCAGTTCCGCAACAATAACATAATCCAACCCCCATGTCTCTATGATTCTCATAAGCTGAGATAGGTACATGCAAAATTGGTTGCTATGGTAACCAGTCTGGTTGCTATGGAGGGGTCAGTGATCTAACACATTGTTCCTCATGTCAACACAAGTAAAATACACCAACCCCCATGTCGCTATGACTTTCGTAAGCTGAGATAGAGATACGCCATATTGGTTGCTATGGTAACAGTGTGGTTGCTATGGAGGGGTCGCTGACCTAATATATTGTTCCCCATATGAATACGAGTAAATTACAGCAACCCCCATGTCTCTATGATTTTCCTGAGCTGAGATAGGTACATGCAAAATTGGTTGCTATGGTAACCAGTCTGGTTGCTATGGAGGGGTCAGTGACCCTAACACATTGTTCCCCATGTCAATACATCAACCCCCATGTCTCTATGACTTTCCAAAGCTGAGATAGAGCTGCGCCATATTGGTTGCTATGGTAACCAGTTTGGTTGCTATGGAGGGGTCGCTGAGCTAATATATTGCTCCCCATATCTATACGGGTAAAATACAGCAACCCCCATCTCTCTATGATTTTCCTAAGCTGAGATAGAGACATGCCATATTGGTTGCTATGGTAACCAGTCTGGTTGCTATGGAGGGGTCAGTGACCTAACACATTGTTCCCCATGTCAATACATCAACCCCCATGTCTCTATGACTTTCCAAAGCTGAGATAGAGCTGCGCCATATTGGTTGCTATGGTAACCAGTCTGGTTGCTATGGAGAGGTCGCTGACCTAACATATTGTTCCCCATATCAATACGGGTAAAATACGGCAACCCCCATGTCTCTATGATTTTCCTAAGCTGAGAGAGTCATGCCATATTGGTTGCTATGGTAACCAGTCTGGTTGCTATGGAGGTGTCATTGACATGATATAATGTTTCAGCTGTCAGTATGGGTGAAGCTTACCAACCCCCAAGTCTCTAGCATTTTCCTAACCGAAGATAGAGATATGCCAATTTAGTTGCTATGGTAAACAATTTGGTTGCTATGGAGGAGTCAGTGACATCATGTTGTAATCTACTTTACATTTACAATAATATAAAGCAACCCCCATGTCTCTACTGTGTTCCGTTCAGAAGA
Organism: Danionella cerebrum; assembly: GCA_007224835.1. Classification (NCBI taxonomy): domain Eukaryota; kingdom Metazoa; phylum Chordata; class Actinopteri; order Cypriniformes; family Danionidae; genus Danionella; species Danionella cerebrum. Next base: position 24,278 of record SRMA01025378.1, on the reverse strand, counting down.
TATTTGACATCGATAGTTTTGTAAAAAAGTGGGTGTGGCTTAATTATTTTATGTTAAATCACAAGCAATGATTGGTTGGATAAGTAATTTGCTTCCTTAATGCTTGTATGACTTTCCAGTGTCAATCAATTACAGAAGCTCTTTACATTAGGATCTATGGGGTTCATGCTCCATTCATTTCAATGGGCCATTGAAAGTCAATGAGACACCTTTGACCTACTTATTTGAAATCAGCTTGCACCTGGAGTTATCAACTGCCAGATTTTCAAACGAGTCAGCTGACTCAACTGTCAGATTTTCAAACGATGGCAAATCTGCTGGAGAAAATCCGATTTCCATGCCTCAAACAAATAAAGATTATAGAAGAACCGTAAGACATATCGAAATGATTCTTTCTTTGTAAGAAGCAGAAGACCCTAACGAAGAGAATGCTGTAATTTTTGTGAAGGTGTGATTAGAAATAAAAAAATTATGGCGAGCTACAAATAGCCTTCATTTGATTCTGTGTAACTGCTCATTTTAGAGAAATCCATACCCTCAAACAAATAAACATTACGAAAGAATGAACAGAGGTATTGAAATATTTCTTTTACTGTTAGAATCCCAAGATTTTAAGGAAGAGAATGGTGTAAATTTTGTGAAGCTGTGATAAAGTGTGAATGATTTATGGCGAGTTAAAAATAGCCTGCGATTGAGATTTTAAACAGAGTCCACCAGAATTTTTGAATGGAGGTGAATGGAGCAATTATGTGCACTCGTTGTGGTTTAGGCCACCTGGAGTAAAAACCGTGTGTTTTTTAAAAATGAAAACAGCACCAACTGAAAGAGGACAAAAATCTCTACCATTTAGGTATAAAATGTGTGTGTAAAGGTTAATTTTTAGTTGAGAAAACAGTGCAAGTAGCAACAAGACTGAGCTTGCTCAAAGTTAGAGTGGCGATGACATCACCACTCTAGGGCTCCCATAGGGAATGACTTGGGCGATTTTTGGGCCGAAATTCGCGATTTTTACGGAAACCGCTGGTCAAATCGGTCCGAAAAGACATAGCAACAAACTACATAACAGCTGTGAGGTGTGTTGAAAGTTTCGTGACTGTAGCTCGAACGGGCTAGGAGGAGTTGACGGTAATTTTTTTTGTTCTAAGAAGAAGAAGAATAATAAGTTTAAGAGCAATAACAATATGTTGGCTTTGCAAGCCAACATAATAATCACCATGACAGGATTGCTAGACGAGGATGAGAGATCCAAGATCAGCTACGGAGACAAGCAAACCCACACAAGAACTATTTCTATTTCAGTTATATCATAAATCCTCTGCAGGTCTGTTTTTATTTATTTGTGATAAATCTCTGAAGTGACAAATGACTGAAGCTTTTAATGAGTAAAGTTAAAGTTGTATGTCGTCTCTGCTCTATTTCTCAAATGTTATGTTACAGAGAGCTTTTACGCAGATGCTTCAAAGCAGCTTCACAGAGGGATGAGCCCGATATAGAATAGTTCCAGTAGGGTCCAGCATGCTTTGTGGACAGAAGGGCTTTGTTTTTGGCAGAGGCCACGGTTAAATAGTATTTCAATAACGTTTAAGGGTTTAATAATGATGGGGTTTTTGACAATCATTTACTTACAGTTAAAAATCTTTTAGACCTCCTGGAGGAAAAGCCCACACAGCAATTCACGTGGGTAACTACACGGTGGAAGCTACATGCTACTACACCCAGAGAGGCGTGGCCAGTGTGGCAATCAGGAACCAAGCCAAGTAAGCCTATGATTAGTCTGTTCATAACTATGGAGATCCCTGACAACCTGGAAAACAGAACAAGTCGAAAACAGTAAAGTCAATAAAAGTTTCTTGAGCAGGAAGATCTCGATAAGCTGATCACCGGCTATCACCCAGGAAAAGACTAAAACTGAGAGAATAGTTGAGGCAGAAGAACAGATTATATGTTAATATATTAATCAAAAGCTTGGCTCTTCAGTGTTCATCAGCCAGAGTGACTCGGAACATTTTCAGGGAGTTCGTTCCAGAGCTTAATTGCTAGATTTGAGATTACTCTTCCTCCTCTGGTGATCTCAGGAACGACTAATAGCTCTTGAAGAGATCGAGTCGAAATATAGTGCAGGACCAGACTGCTCAGATCGGCTGGAGCTGCCTGCAGCAGGATTTTATAGTCCATGCTGTACTTTATAGGTAGCCAGCGCAGCGAGGAGAGGACTGATGTGATATGATCACACGTTCTTGTTCTATTGAGAAGATTGTGAGCTATGTGCACCTAATGAGACCACACTCAACTATAGACAGAACCTAACGTTATGTCCCTGGAAAGAAGACATGAGCGCTGTTGCATTGATTTGTGAATTCAGTTACATGGCTGATAAACTGCAAATATAAATATTGAAAAAACTGCAACACCAGTGCTAGCTCCCAGTTCAATATCGGTTTCTATTGAAAATACACTTACAGAAATGCTTCACCACTGCCTATTTAAAAGATCTGATGCAGCTCTTCCATTTCTCTCTCTCTCCCACCTCCCTCAAAATCCATCGGGCCAGAAACCCTCTATCTGAGAAAATCCACCACAGCAGAGATGCACAAGTTTGTAAATAAAGACTGAAGCACAATATTTAGATTGATATTTATTTTATATCAATGTTTAAGTTTTGTATAAATATTGTTTATGGTGTTAAATAGTTTAATCTGAGCATGGGTGGTTTGAAAGGTGTCAACAAATAAAATGGAGTGAAGTGAAAGTGACATTAGGACCATGTGTGGAGTGCCTCATACGAGGAATTTGTACTCAGCATTTCACCCGTCCAAGTGCACCCACAAACACACACCGTGAACACACACCCGGAGCAGGGGGCAGCCATAGCTGCAGAGCCTGGGGAGCAGCTAGGGAAACTGATGACTTGCTCAAGTTTTATTCTTCTTTTCTTTTCATCTGACAAAAGCCAGATCGAGCTACAGCTCCCAAACACTGTGATGTATCGTTCTTGAACGAATCATAGATGTGACTCCGGAGGCACGAATCATGAACAAACTCAAAACTAGTCATTTCAAAAGGTGAAACTTAAACTTTTATAGCTTCATCAATCAAACTTTAAACGATATACAGGATTTTTGTTGTTTTACACAAATAATATCTTCAGTGTTATAGATGTTTTTCTACCATTTTAAAAGAAATATATTTATTTTATCGCGCGTCAGATTAACAATCTGAAACTTATATAAATGCAGCCAGTCTTTTTTTTCTTCTTTGTTTTTTCTGTTTTCATCCTCTGTTTAGGTTTAAAAATAACCTGGCGCACCAGAGATTGGATGGCAAGCGGTTTGCTGAAAAACAGTAGGTCTTTTGCTCTGGAATTTTTACAGACATTGCAGATTCAGACGGGATTAAAAACACAAAGTCGGAAAAGCGCTATTTTCACCACTGATTTGTCACTCACATAGAATCCGGTGAATGTGACGCCCGTGAAGGGGGCTGGGTCAGGACAACCAAGCAGTGGGACTTTTATCTGTTCTTTTGTGCAGGGAGGAATAGGGGCCTTACAAAAGGAAATCCAGCAGGCGACTAATCTTTTCATGCATCAATCCAAACGGCCAGAAATAAACTCTAGTGCGATGAGGGTCCGGCTTCCACAACTGAGTACTCCACGTTCTAAAATCATGCTAACACAATGCTTTCCCTTGTTGTTAAGCTCCCTTTATATTTCGTTTTAAAGGTTGTGTTGAACATTCGTAACAATGATTTGATTTTGGCATAAAGCATGGGAGAGCTGTTCTGATCATCTGCGTGCCATCTCGTGTCTCTCAAATTCAGTTTAGTTTCATTGTCGTGAACATGCCTTATAAGATATGTTTGTTCTGTTCTTTTTTGTGTGAACACAAGAGAATGCAGTGACGCTTTGAGAACTCTGCAGGGTTGTGTTGCTGTTTCGCCGGCTCATGTTCGTGTGTATAATGAATAATGATGGGGCAGTAAATGGCTAATGAATGAATGTGGTTTGAAATGGAGTGATGGAGCCGGCGTTTGATTGGCGTCCCAAGAGGACAAGACACACACGCACCCCCTCAGTGCTGTCCTCCACGGGCCTTTAATTGGTCATTTGACATGAGTAACCCGAGTGAACATCCCAGAAACAGCCGCCAACACGCTTGACAGACCCGCCGGTGCTTTACAAACCACACACACATCACAGAGAGTATCACACAAATGCCGTATCACACAAACATATTACCGGAAACAGTAATATTTACTCTTTTCTTTTAAGCAAAGAAAGAGTGAACTACGGGAAACAAAACGGAAAGTACCATGATTACTTCTACTGCTGAACACAAGACAATAAATAGAAACCCTCCCCCAAAAACAAAGATTCTACAAAAAGACTAAAATAAAGATTCCACTTTGCTTGCCTGATGCAGAAAAAGACAAATTGGGTTGAACAAAAGTAATCATAAATCCCCGGAGTGGCCAATGCGGCATCTCTATCCCTCCTCAAAGGGAAACTCTCTCACTGGGTGTCTGTGTGATCATACATTGGGAAACAAAACATTTGTGGAAAGCGCTCACAGTGCAGCAGTGCCATTATCAGCTCCACCACTGTGGAATCCAAGATCAGGAGCAAGTCAGAGTTCCATGAAGATCGAATGATTTCCATTCATTAACATCATGAATACTCAGCATGGTGGTGGTGGTGGTGGTGGGGGGGGGGGGCACATTGAGAAAAGACCTAAAACATTTAGGTTAAACGTATTCTTTTATGTCCCTTCAGGGGTGTGTACATGCACAGGAAGTCTATTAGGGAGACACTGATATTTTTGTGAAACATGCATCACCCCCCAACCCCCCCAAGATCGAATCTATATCTTTAGATTGTGTGCTTGACTGGAGTGAGCCCAGTACACCATAATGTACCGTAAGGTCCGGACATGAATAACCCGAGTATATTTTGCAGGCTACACACTGCGGACAGGTAAGAATGGACACACACAAACACCAGCAGGGGTCAGCACTGGAGCAGCTAAAGGAAAGCGGCAAACACAAAAGTGATAAAGAATCACGAAATATCCACCAGACAGACACTAACACCACGGGCCTGGAGCTGAAGCTGACTCCACCTCGCACCCCGAAAATAAGCTCGTCTTAAAGACGGGGGGCGTCCGGGGGATGTGTGTGTGTGTTCAGGTAATATGCGTGTTTTGTTTTCAGCTCAAACAACATTCGTCACTTCCTGACCTTTATCCACTCGAGCTCCGTTCCTGTGGTTCTTGACAACCCAGAGAACCTTTCATTTAGCAGCTCTCCATCTGTCTCTGTGCATGTGTTGTTCCACTGCCACTCATCTATTTACTCTCTGCTGCACCACGTTTGCTTGTTTTTATAAATGTAATACAGTACGCACTACGCACCAATCAGGCACATTATTAACGGGAAAGGATGATCGTTCATGACTTAGGAACAGATATAAATCAGCATCTATTTAAACATTAAAAACGTATTACAAATCCAGCCACAGTGTCAAAATCTGCATAAAAAACCCATAATATGCAAATTTTACACACTCAAATTGTAAACCTGTTAAAACCATAATACCAGATCTGAACAAGGGGCAGTTGTTAGAAATTCTGATCTATTGAAAAGCTATTTTATATTTTAAATATGTATATTATGTTTCAGATAAGGAATTTTTTAGAAATATCTAAACAGATGTGCACTCACATAAGAAAAACAAGTATTTGACTCCAGTTTGGTACAATCGGCTGATAATGGAGCAGCGGTCACTAGCTGGACGTACAAGAATGCCGCTGTGGATTCTTTCCTACTCTCTGTCTCTGCAAGCTTTCTGTCACTCGCTTCTGTCCTGTCTGTGAACATGAAAAAAACCCCACTGCGTTCTCCCTGTGTCTAGAAGCTGACGGAACAATGCAAACAGCTTTCATCGCAGCTATTACCAGAAGTGTTTCTTAGAGATACAGCACTGTCCTCCTGTGGTGATTGCCAACAGACATCCCTGGCAAAAATCCACTCACACGGAAATCTCTGGAGCATCAGTAATATTGAGGTCGCTGCACGCTTAAGCTGTGTGACAGCAATGTGAGGATACGATTTACAACAAAAATCAGGCAAAATAAAAATTCATAAATATTTTGCTATGTTAAATGAGTTGTAAAATGAGTTAGCAGGGCGTCCACGCTGATGGCTTTCTAACAAGGCTCACTCTCCAGGTTTCTCTGTGTTTGACTTCTGTCGAACGCTGCTAGAGCAATTAGCAGTTAGCTCAAGCATTCCCATTGACAGCGTTAACCTTAATGCTAGATTTCATAGGCGGCGGAGGCTAATGCTAACGGGCCAGGAGCTTCTGCTGACAGTGATGAATGAGTGTGAGCCGGATTCTTTGTTAGAGCCAGAAACAGAAATATCTGACCTGACCGTGTTAGATCCAGTGGGTTTACTAACACTTACAGGAAGCGGCACGATGATGATTTACTGCAATCAGGGAGGATGGGACCTGCACAATTAAGTTTAATTAGTCATCACCTCATTGACTTAATTAAACGCTTATTAAATAAATGAGTTAATGAGCTTTAAGATCTTCTGTGTTTTCTTGTGGAACAGAGGTGAGGAATTGCAACTAGGCAGACATTAGTTATGAGCTAAAAACACGCCGTTAGCTGAAAATGTAAAACGTTCGTAAAGAGAATCCGTTCGTTACAAGCAGTAATCAGAATGTTCTCTTATTGCTAAGGGCAACAGTGAACCCAGGAAGATGGGACTGCAGATCACAGGAGAGTAAAGTACACCCCAGGAGCAGGAACAAGGAAGGAGAGTGCAGGACGTAAAGAAAGGTGCTAGTAAAATGTAAGCAGCACAGTCTCTGGAGGCGCGGGAGACGAAGAGGAGTCTGTAGGAACAGAAGTGACTCGAGCACCAGACGCTGACAGAGGTGAGGAGGTTTAAAGGGTGTGCACATGATGGAATCCAGGAAGCAGATGTTGAGGATTGAGTGGCAATTGATGTGCTAGTCGTTAATGTGTGTAGACAATATTTTAAAAATGAAACACTTTTTAAATACATTTTGTTTGGCATTAAAAAATATTTAGCGAAACAGCAAAGCATTTAAATAAACGAATAGCTGCTAAACACACTTTGAAAATATTCTGTTTGTGGTTGAGATGACTAGCTAAGCTAGCACTACTGTGAATGATAATGTTTTTAAACATTTTATAAAATCATAAAATGTGTTATTCAATGTTCCCTGAACAAAAGTGATTGATTGATTGATTTAAGCCCTGCTGTGATGCAGCTCTGTGTTGAAACTAGGACCTTATCAGCTTCAGGAAATCCAGTGTCTGGCCACATCTCTATGTCCACAAGAGTTTATCATCTGGCTAGTCATGGGGATCACAGTGCAATCCGATTCTTTTTAACTTTCTTTAAAACCAGTGCTTCTGGACACTTCACTTTACCCAAGTCTCAGTCTCAATGAAGGGAACTTGGTCCGGTGGGAAAGTGACATCACGCACAGCCTCTATATGAAGATAGTAAGAACTAGATGTCCATAGAACAGCTGGGTAGATTTCTTTACGCGCGCTGTGGATATACTGGTGACTAATTCTCAACCGCAAACCTTTATTTAACAAAGCATTTTGTAACAAGACTATAACAATAATTCTCTTGAAGTACAGCACTGTTCCAGTGAATGCTACCTAAGCACTCTTTAATGGAACATTGGCTTTTATAAGGTCATGAATCATAAGTGAATCAGCATGCTATCAACATGAACTGGTTTTAAACTCACGTTCAAAGACTTCACAGCCTGTGCAGGTTTAAAGAATGAAAGCAGGATAAACAAGTCTTCTAAAACTCATTACCATTGTAAAGATTAACTGTATGCTGGTGGTCAGAAGCAGTGCCGAATGAATCTTTGCAATTATGAAATGAGCCAAATAAAAGAATAATTTTAGCTTTAGCTAGGTTAATTGTCCTCTTATGTCAAACCCTTGCTTATCTTGAGTGGTGGCTGTCTGTAGAGGTCCAAATACATAGGTACTGCATTCTTTTCAAACAATATCATTTTGAGGAAATATACCTTTTTTGTCTTGACATTTTGCTCCCCTTCTCTTTATATAAGCTTATTGCAATGTATTTTTTAAAATTTCGCTTAAAACTACTTAAAACATCTTGCCATGACTATGCGAATATGTACTATATTTGGATATTTTATTTAATCTAATTATTATGAACAACAATAATAACAGTTGTTATTATTAATGAGATTATTCATTTTTAATATAATATAATATAATATAATATAATATAATATAATATAATATAATATAATATAATATAATATAATATAATATAATATAATATAATATAATATAATATAATATAATATAATATAATATAATATAATTATTAAACGAATCCTCCATGAGTTTTAGTGTTCTTGTTAAAATAGTCCAATCAGCGTAGGCTATACTCATGTAAAGCTCGATTCTAACCTATCACAATCGAGATTACACTTATGTGTCATTTGAACTTGTTCCCGGGAGTTGATCAGGAAGTAAATTCAGAGCTCGAAACTTATGTGCATCTCTTGAGTTTATCGCATTGTAAAAACGGTTATAACATTTTTTTTTCTGAGTGATAACGTCAGGGAGCTGCTCGTCCGTTTCAGGTAGATTGCTTACTAATTTTGCTATCTGTTTATGTTTGTTGTTTTGTCGTCTGTGTGCTATGACAGCTGAACATCGGCATGCACTTTAATCACAAATGAATATACTAATATTCTGTACTATTATATTCCATTAAATGATTTGCTTGCGTGTATCGCATTTGCTGCTTTGAGCATTATTCGTAACGCGTTTGTGAATATATCGCACAGCACTGAAGTGCTTTGGTTGCTCTTGTAAACAAATTAACTTTGCGAGTGTAATGACCATGAAGTTTCGAATGATGTTTCAACAAAGACATTTTTTATCGACACCTTTATTGAAGAGATGCCGTCAGCGGTGATCCGTTAACCAAACAATTTGATCCAGCTGCAATGTCCAACTAAACTACAATACACATCGATCCTGTTACATTAACTGTTTCATAAAGCAATTAGTAAACAAGTTGTAATATATATATATATATATATATATATATATATATATATATATATATATATATATATATATTGTCAGCAGTAACCATAATAATTGTTAAATCTTAAAATACGCAGTGAATGTTTATGTAATGATTAAAATAATAATCTGTGTTAGGCAGTAACGCCTTACTGTAGTGTCGTGACTTTTTGCAGTAATTGAATAACTCAGTTACAATGTGCTGCATTCCTGGATACATTAAATGCTGGGCGTTGATCGACATAACGAAGAAGAAAACACTGATTGGGGAATGCTAACTCGAGATGCATTGTGAGGATACCTTTCTACGTATCACAGTGAGAGCAAAACAAGTTTTACCAAATTAAAACATGCTAATTTTTCACGTTACTTAAGCATAAAGATAAAAAACATTACAGTGACTTTCTGTGGCTTGAATTTGTGGAACCTCAACTAAGTCGTCACACCTGTCTCCACTGTTGAGTCACCGCTTGTTTTTCTTATTTAGGTCTGTCTCTTTCTTTCTGCACCTTCACAAAGGTCCCTGAGTCTCCGCTTCTCTGGGTTCTCTCCCAGCTTACCTTGATGACTGACTCCTGCTAGCTTCGTCTTGAGAACGACTGATTTGTCCTCGGAACATTGTGCTTCGGTTGAAGGTCAACTGAGAAAAGAGCCTTCTGACTCCTTCACTTAGGGCCCGGATTCTTGGCTAAGGTCTCATCTGTTCACCTCCGGGACCAGTTGAGGAACTTGCAAGCCCTGCCTCGGGAGTGGAGAGTGTTGGACGCTCTGACGATCATTCCCGTTGTCGACAGCCCAACATATCTCATTCAGGGAACGGGAACATTTGATATCTTCGTTAGTGCTGCAACTAATGAGTTCTCCCATTATCGATTATTATTATTATTATTATTATTATTATTATTATTTTTTTTTTCAAAAAATGTTCAATGAAGCTCGTACGCTTTGTGGTTTAATTATTTTTAAAACGAACCCTTTAAAAATGTTCGCTTACACTATCCTGCTGATTGTTAGGCGTTGCACTCGTTAAATTAATGAGAACTTTTAACAAATGGAGAACAAGAAGAAACTAATATGCAATAAATATTTAATGCAGAAGGATTTAATGAACGCCGTGAATCTGGTTCTAACTATGTTAATGATTTAAAGTCCTGCTATTTGAATCTCATCCAAGCTGCACGGCTAAGGTTCATATAAAACAACACATTGTTACTCTAAAACAGTAAACATTTGAACATGAAATGTTTTGGTGCAGAAACATTAATAATGAACGTGATTTTTTTCCTCTCACGTTTGCGTTACAGGTGATCGTGCATCCCAGATCACCTGTTCTCGATTGATTAGGGGGTAATAAAAAGCAAAGGTTGTTTAGCTACTGAAATTATCATGACACTGAAACACTGGACTTTCCATTATAGTCGTCTCCATCACATCTATGATCACACGCTGCCATTGAGGAATGACATGAATCTTAAAATTAAAAATACTGCCGTCTTATTGAACAGACATCTCTTTAAATATGTTCTTAGCTATAGTGCTGAAGAAAGCACAGTATACACATTAACTAAACATAAAGAACAGGAATGAACAGAGTGTTTGCACAGCGTCAGTATTCATTTGAAAGTAATGGTTCATTAAAAACCGGTGCCGCGTGTATTCCATTAACCTGGGGAACCATCAAATTCGTCTGTGCTCACTATGGAATCGCTTTTGCGTCACTCCTATGTTATTACCCGAGGAAAAAAGGCTCAAATTAGCGTTCGATTGTTAACCGGTACCTAAAGGCACAGTGATGCGCCCACAGAATGAACGCCCAGGCTCTGTCATGTGTTTGTCTTGCATCACACAACACAAAAGGATGCTTTGTACGGCATTAACTTCTTGTTGTGTAGATGTATGTACATCGTACCTTACCTTATGGTTCTAAGGCCTATTCTGGGGCAACTTGGCCGTACACCCTGCTGTCTGGCATCAGATGGTGCAAACGCTGCTTTACTTTGGTGATAAAGCCAGGGAGTGATCACTGTTATTCTGCATCTGCCATTCACTGTCCTGCTCTCTTGTAGACCCTTTACAAAACCTTCCATCCCTGTGTCGTGTTAAGCTTCATGAAGACCCACACCACGCAATCCTACACAACCAGAGCAGTCTCGTGACTTCTTCCCGTAATGAGGATATCTTTAACCTCCACTTGATTTCAGCAATGTTGTCATTGCTTCTGTCTGCAGAGATCCTGTCGGGATTCAACTTCTTAACTGAGCGACGTGGTTTGGGAGGGCGGGAGTTGCTTGTGGATCTTCTCGTGGTATTATGCACTCTTGGCCTCCTGAGTAAAGTCTGAGAAGTTGCCAGGTCTGGATCACTCGTTGATTTCCACTATTTCCAACGGGAGAACGGCAGATGCCCAGGGATTGGAGGAGGGTTGTTTTGGTTGAGAGCAGGCAGCGCTGGTCCAGGTGAACTGACCCTTTGAGAATCAGTATTGAAGATGACTGTTGATTCTGCAGGTGATCAGCACGGCGGAATGAAGATCTGCAGAGCAGAGTATCGGAGCGTGAGCAGATTCATGGATCAGCTGCGTCCCACTCGACAGAGCATGATGAAGCTACACTCACAGTTCCCACAGTAAGATTTATATGAGCAAATATTTATACACACAAATGTCTCCTTGGAGATAAGACACCCCCGAAACACAATGTTTCCAGCTCCATGTTTGACTGTGGCGGAGTGTTCAGAAATATTGCGTCTGTGTTTCTTCAAGCACATATTCAATGAACTGCTCCTTATGTAAATAACCAATCAGTAGGGCTGGGTAAAAAATATAGTTTGGGAAATCTTGTGTCTGTGAATCTTCAGCATTTGCACATGAAGTGCGTCTTTTTTTCCTTATTTCCTCACATTCTTCTGCGTTTTTGGCACACTAAAGTGTTAGATTTCAGTGCCAAAACACTTGTAAATAGTGAGAGAAGATGTGTGATTGTTGAGAGTGACGAGAACCTCTGGGAAGGAGATATGTGGAAGTAGCAGCAGGCAGGGGTGGGTCACCTTCTCAATCACATTCATTGATTGACTTTTTTTGCAATAATCTCAAAAATCAAGAGATTTCAAAAATGTCTTTTTTTTCTCATCTGCTCAGATACATTTTTGTAGTTCAGGAGTCGCATGCTTTCTCCCTCACAGTATAGGAACATGAAATCTTCATTTAAAGTTTTAATAATATATAAATGGCATTAGACAAAGCTAGAAATGGCTTTAAATTGGGACTAAACGAAATGTTAGTGGTTACCACTGGTGGAAAGCTCAAGGGGACAGAAAAATGACAGAAGGAATCCCAGGAATGACTTGGATATACGCTGAGAAGATGAACGAATAACACGATGTCCTTACGGTGATATTTTTATTAAATCAGATATCGAGGGACACGTCTGTGGAAGTTATTGCTGGAATTGAAGCTAATCTAATAATCTGGCTCGTACGGAGAATATGTTGATGGTGTGTTTACTGTTGCTGGCTTCTGTGACTGACTGACGGTGACGCTGTGAGTGTGGAATGCCCCGGAGATGCCGGTGATAGCCCCGAGGTCACTTGGAAAGTCAGATGAAGTGGTGTGGTAGTGTTTCCTGCTGCTGTAATCACATCCTCTCTCTCTCTCTCTCTCTCTCTCTCTCTCTCTCTTGCTTAGCATCAGCACTTTAACGGATGAAGTGTATATCAGTCTTGTGCCCCAGATGTGCTGCTTTATATTCCACGGTCCTCCCGGAATATCCTGATGTATGGCTCATTCCCTCTCGTTCGTGCTGCACTTAATCTTCCTCACAGCTTCACAGAGCATGCTATTCTTTGTTTCATTATTCTATTATTTGTCTTTGAATTCCACGCGCAGTCTTATCAAATTTCCTGCCGTCTGATAAAAAGGGGTGTGGCAAAATGGCATTTTTAAATATGTTCATTTTGAAAAAAAAAAAGGTCTTGAGCTGTGAAATAATTGGGATTGGAATTTGATATTTAGGAACAACGATTCTTGTGTTATGCAGAGGTCTTTTGCCAAAATCTGCCTCCTCTTCATTTTCCTAACTTACAGCACACAGATGAGGAGGACACAGGGTTCCATCGGCTGCCGTGAGAGTAGTTTCATTCATTTCACAACCACAGTTTTGTCTTCTCTACATTAATGTTAATAATAATCTTAAGCCCCAAGCTTCATCTGATCTGAACCTCCTGTCAAGAGATCTCAGGGATGGCACTCTTAGTGATAAAAAAATCCAAAGCATCTGCAGTCAGTGCTCGCCCACCTGACTCTCGTAACAGATGGTGGGCGTCATCTGTCAGACGGCCTGAGTTTTGATGAGAGCAGTGATTGGACACGGTGCTGTCACTCTCTGTTGCCTCACAAACACCCCCAAAAAGAAAGAGCTCAGTGAATGCCGCCTGGTTCTCCATGGATTCAATAGCGTACATCAATAACATAATAATAATAACTAGATGCTTAACGTTTTCATGGAAAGTGCTGTTTAACACGTTTAAATGATGCCAATGTCGCAGCGACTAAACCTCCACAAAAAAAATCGATTTACGATTTAAATTGATTTTTTTTCACCCCTGTTTGAAATTAATCCACAGAAAACAAAGAAAATGTTGAAAACACACTATAATCCCGCCATTGCCGCAGTCTTCAGTAGAATAGGACGCAACAGTCAGAGTGACTGTGAAATACATATCAGAAATATCATTATTAAAATTATTACTTTACAGTACTTTTAAAAACTAGCATATTATCTGTAAGAAAACATGTATATTTGTCTTTCTTAAACAAATGCTTGGTAATGGCCACCAGTCGCACATTAAATAGAACAGCATGAAGTTGAAATGAGAATTAAGAGTATTCTCTGTGTTCCCCCTGGGGTGGAAGGGGACAAAAACAAAGCATCGAAGAGCTCTGGTACGTCTCATCACTATGAATCCACCGTAAATGTGTAGAGCTTCACGTAGTTCAGCGTTTGTGTATGCTAATGCACTCTCGTGCTCTTTGCGTGAGATAAAGTCACTGAATAAAGTTTGGATTTGTTTCATGCAAATATTGCAGGGGTTTGAAATGGGGAATGTGTTTATTCTTTCTGATGGAATTTCGTTATTATTAACCGTTTTCAGGTGTTTTGTGCAATGCTGCGTTCGTTAGCATAACCGCTAATATTGCTGCGTCACCATTTTAGGCAGCAATGCTCAAATCTAAGTTGGTGATCGGGACGATAACATCATCCATCGATGTGTTTCACTATGGATATCGTCAATGCACAAATTGTTTGGCAACACCCATCACTAACGATTATAACTTATCGGTAACTAGAAGCAGAAAGTTATCGCTACCATACACCTCTGCTCTATTAAACATATTAAAGGGAAATGTATGAAATTCTGTTTCAATATCAATTCAACTCAAATCACTTTGACTTTTCAAGTGAGAAATTGAAAAACAACAAAACAAAAAACTGGGTTACATTTTTATGGAAATATGAAGTAAGACCAAAACATGAGAGTTGCTCTGTGTATCATCAAGCAGTTTGTTTAGAGAGCGAACGACACTGAAGCAGAAGGAAACAAACAGAAGCTCCAGTCATGTGATCCAGAGTCCTTCTTGCTCTTCTAAGAGGAGGTAAGAGCGCAGTTCCCTGCATAGCAAGCCTAGCCTGCGCTTCCTCAAGGGGGGCCGCTCTACATCCCCATGAATGGATGATGCTCCGCCTCAGAGGGCAGACATATGGGTGTGTGTGGCTCCGCCGGGGCGGATGATCCCGATTGGGCGTGCTCCGTTGCCAAATCACACTCTCCGGGCCCTTAACGCTCTGAAAGGGCCCTAATGCACCACTGTTCACACTGCAATATGCTGCTGGGTTTATGAATATGAATATGTTGATTAAGGCTTTGAACTGCGCTAGACGTGTCAGAATAATGGATGTCGAGCAAATGTCAAGCGTTTGTTAATTCGGCTGTTATCGGGGGTGTGTCCGTGCGCGGCTGTCATTGATATGCTGATTTCTGTTGGCTCTGAAAGAGTGCTTGGCTTTGAGGGGTATCGAGGCGCTGCTCTCATTGATTATTTATCGCTCATCTGGATGCTTTTCCTCCATTACATGGCTATTAAAGAGAGTCAAGCGGGACTGCCGGCAGAGTTCTAGACGCCCAGTGAACACACATCAGCTCGCTGTTCACTTGTTGTTAGTCTAGTGATTGTTCCACTTTAAATTCAGCACTAAGAACTTTCTTACTGTATTGTTATGTTGTTAAGAGCTCTCTGCCTTGAGTATTTCACTCCCTCTGTAGAAGCTCCAGACAGTCCAGCCATAATTTCCATAACCATAAAAGGAAGATGAAAGCTCATAAAAGACCAATGCTCAGCAGGTAACTCTGGTGTGAAAAAATATGTATTTCACCGCAGCACGTTTAGTTTAAAATCCTGATCTCGTGCCGGAGTAAGCGCTTCGCCTGATTGGTCTGACCCAGGGCCTTCCCTGTTAATCACAATCTGTAAATAAACGATGTGTAAAATCAAATTGTATCAGCATTTGGCAAAAAACTTTATTCTGGAAAAAATAAATGGAAACAACATGCTAGCTACCGTTAGCCTAGAGCACATGTGTCAAACTCAAGGCCCGCGGGCCAGTGTGGCCCGCAATGTAATCTAATGTGGCCCGCGAGAGCTTACAAGTTTTGAGTGTCTATAAAAAAAAAAGAAAAAGAAAACGAAAAAAAAAACTTCATTCCCCACAATGCCTTTGGACTTTGGCCAAAACTTTAGCGATTTGTTCGCGGAGAAATCATTGTAAATATAATGTATATACTGTATATAATAGCATAAGCATCGTCTTAGTAGTAGTAATAGGTGTTTTATTAGTGTTTTTTTTTTTTTTTTACTGTGTTCTGTCCGTGATTCTTCTTCCGTATTCGCGCAAGTGCATCTTTTTTCCCTTATTTCCTCGCATTCTTCCGCTGTTTTTAGCACACTAAACTATTCGATTTCAGTACCAAAACACTTGTAAATGGTCAAAGAAGATGTTTATACAATCATCGAGAGCCCCTGTGAGTTATGAAACACAAACAGCAACAGCAGGAGGGCGTGTCACTGTCTCGATCACAGTCATATGTAAAAAGTTTTATACACATGGTTTATTCCCTACAATAATGTTTTTCAATATACGTATAGTGTAATTTTTGACATTATATTATATTGCTTTAAAACTGCTCTTGATTCCAACAACATATGGCTTCATTCATTTATTTTTATCTTTTGCTAAGGTCTTCAGCTGGACAGGAACTACTCTATAATATTCCACAGCTGATTAAAAAGACCTGGACCTTTGTAAAAAGTATTCAGATGTTTTGGACAGGATTCATTTTTTTACTCTGGTCCAGGATTGGGATTGGGACAGTTTGATCCTTCATTAATGGAGTTGTGTGGGTTTTCATAAGCTGACAAATCAAAAGGATTTATATTAGAACAACAAGCATACAATTGTTTCTATGCAACTGAATTGTCACTTGAATAAGTTATAAATAATGAGTTATTTAAAGTTAAGAAATAGTTAAATAAAAAAAAAAAAAAGGCTGAGCCCGAGTTCCCCAATCCTGCCCGACAGATGGATGGATAAATTAATGAATACTAAACAAATTATTATGCATGAGTAAATGACCGAATTAATAGAAGAAATAAATGAATATGCACTACCTGCAATATAGTTCATTGAGGACGCGCTCAAAAAGAACTCACGATAAGTCGACTATTGTTTTCTACAGAATGAAACCTAAGATTGAAATCTGCAGGCATTTGTTTAAGAAATACAAATATAAACATTTTCTTACAAATAACTCTGAGAGTTTTTAAAAATACTGTTTTAAAAATGGTAAAACATGGAAGGTGTGCTTATAAGGTACTGCATGGCACCTCTAGATCACAGTCCCTCAGCCAATTAGGATTCAGAACATAATCACTGTATGAATAAAAAAACCGCGATACAGCAAGGGTTCACCACTGCGAAGCTGTAGAAGTTCTCCACCTCTTTCTTTCTACTCCACTCTGTTGTATGATGACATTTTTTTAGGTATTAAATAAATTCATTCATTTTCCAACACGCTTATTCCCTTTTGGGGTCACTGGGGCGAGAGGCGGTGGTACTCCCTGGACAGGTGGCCAGTCTATCCCAGGTATTAAATAAATAGTTCATTGACTTTTACAGAAGTACGTTGTTCTTATGACTGTATAAATGTATTGATACCGATCTTGTATTACTGCCCAACTCCTGCCGATATAAACTAAAACTAATTGTTTTGCTCTATTTTATTAGTAATGGTTGTTTATTTTGTATTTAATGTAATTTGTAAATATTTACGCCCCAAACACTTGAAGCGAGACTGGAGGTGGAAACTAAGAATGCAAACAGAATACATAAGAACCAAAAACTGGTTAATAACTTCAACCTAGGATGCTCTTTTATGGCCAAATCAAGCCACACTGCTCTCCTGCATTTTGGGAAACTAAGGAACATTGTATCTGCATATTTGCATATTACTTTAATTAAAGCTCAATAGCTTCTGAATAAATAACTACCAAATTCAGACACATATCACTGTTCTAATGCTTAACGTGCTACAAAGCACAAGTGAAAATGGCACAGACTGATGCCAGACATGACTAGAAGATAGCAGAGAAGGATGAAGATAAATCATAGAGGGAGGACAAGACAGGCGAAGGAGAGTTTTAGAGATAGAAATGTGCGCTGTTGTTTAGAGCTGGTTCTCTTTTGCAGCATTGATGGTGACGGTGATTAATAAATCTTTTTTGTCTTTGTATTTTAATTCACAACGATTGATTAATAAAACAAAAAAAATCAAGAGATGACATTTTCGAGCCAGGACACCCCCCCCCCCATCTCCTCCTTGACACAGCTGGAACAGCCCCCACTTGGTGTTTCAGGACCTCCTCGTGGACTGATTAAGCACTGCCTACAAATCTGCTTTTCACGAGTGACCACTTGAGCTAGAAACATCACTTTTTTCTTTTCATTAACATTTATAGCAACTTTAATCTCTTAGAGGCGTTATACTAAATTGAGCCCCCCTGTTTGTAGAAATCCTGATATATGGCACATCCTCTTTCTTCGATGAAAGGATTTCAAGATTGTCAGAACTGATCTGTTGAAATTCACCTTGCTGGGAAACACATGTTTAATTCACAAGCTTTGTTCCAATTGTTCTCACTAAAGATGAATTTCAACCTTGATTTTTAGGAGTGAGCCAGTGTATGGAAGAATGCATACGACTCATTAGGAATACAAGAGGGAAAAGGTACAATAGCATTCGTTGAGAAACACATTGTTACTTGAGCAAGCGGTGAGGTATCAATGTATCAATGCTGTGTTGGTTGTTTTTAACATATAATATTAACATATTCTTAAAGTTTTTGCTCCTTTGCACCTGAGCTTATTTTCCATCTAATTCATACATGTATGGTTTTTGCCTCAAAATTAATACTTGCATTATGAATGTTTGTAAGCATCGACCAATCAGAAATGCCCCGTTGAGCACCTTTCTTACAAATAAAGAGAGAGAGTGTGTTTGGTTCAAATGATAAATTCTGATTCGGGATTTCAACCATGAACAAAAAAATACTGAAATGATGTTCAACTTGACCTCAAAGTTCTCTCAATGCAACTTAAATAAAGCTGAAACTTGACACAGAAATAAAACACTCAAACAAAAGTATAATCTCAGTCTGTGTAGTCTCTGTGAGAAGTCGTCAAAAAGAAAAAGAAAAGCAACAGTACCTCAAGCACAACCTTCCCAGCTCCATATGATACGATCGCAGATGCTGGAAAAACTGTGCGTGCGGCCGCAGCAAACGATAATTAATCCACTCTGAACAAAAACACTTGTTTTGTCATTAGGATAAAATACTATCTTTGTATTTTTTTTTTAAGACTTTTCTTATTTTTTATGATCTGTAGCAAAGCTTTCATAGCAAATTGTGACTCGAGCCACATCTAATCTAATCTGATGAGCATGACGTGCTCTGATTGCTGTCGTTCCACGTAGAAAGATTCCGTTCTCCCCTGTTTGTTTTTCCGACTCCATCTCGTCACCTCAGACCAGCTGAAGCACACGCCACAGAGAAATCCCATTCATCAACCTTGACCGTTTCAGCAAGCTCTTGTCTGCATGCACGATTAGCTGATTTGCATATTCAGTGTGCAAAACACGGATGCTTTAGCTTTATTGATAAACGACTCAAGAGTTAAGCGCTCATGGATGATCGGATAACCTCAGATCTGTGTTTTCTCTATAACACTTGGAGATGTTTTGATTTATTTTTATTGATCTCCTGGTGAACCTCGGGAAACAGTCAGAACAATGATTCACTAATGATTGTCGCAGCTATATTAATTTGTGATTCTATCAGATACATATATATTACAAAGCCGAATTTCAACATGATGGACATAAAATGCACTGTTCTACCAAGATATTTCTTAAATAAACTAATTTCATTTGGAGCAGTAAAGTTGGATTATCTCGAACCCCAATACAGGGCTTGACACGTATGCACGGCGTGCCCATCATCGAACACAGTAATGTTTTTAATAGGGCTGGGTATCGTTCAAAAATGTTCGATACCGATACCCTGAATTCGATACCTGTTCCAAAGTGACTTTTTTTTCTATACTTTTATTTTAAGTAAACAAAATCAGTAAAAATCACGCCGTAAACGTGGTTTTTCAAGGCAGCTTTGCCGCAGCCAATCACCAGCATTTGATCCGGGCACGTTAAGGATGCCACACGTTTTTTAGCTCACTGACGTTGACAAAATTATACTCTTAGGTATCGAAATTTGATATCGAACAAAAAAGATTTTTTCGATACTCTGTAGTAGGGGTGGGCGATATCTCGATATTAAAAATATATTGAGATATTTTTTAAACTCTATGAATTCTGGCATATTGTACATATCGATATAATGTCTATATTTAATTTTCGCCAATTTGCTTGTTTGCCTTCTCTGTGCTGCGCTCGTCCGCGCCTCCTTGCTTCTGTTCCCCCTCCCCTTGCCTGTCGTCTCAATCAACATGGCAGCGGCCCCAACCAGCCCGGAGGCTACAGAACTTGTTGCAAAAAAAGAATTGCTGGCTCCATTATATGGAAATACTTTGGTTTTAAGTTGTCAGACGAACTACAGACAGATGTCTACTGCCGTGAATGCTGTGAAAGTTGCTGCCAACCAAAGCTCAAATAATCTCCACAATTCTATAACGCGGAGTGTAGAATATGAAAAACAGAGCGCAAGGTGGTGTAGCGTCACAGAGTTCATGGCATTTCGCAAAGCGGTGGACATGGCACCCATATCCGTCGTTGAACAACGTGGCTTTAAACGTATGCTAAAAACACTTGATCCCAGTCAGATACAGTTTACCTAGTCGGCATTACTTTTCGAGACAGGAACTCCCGCGACTGTACACTACAGAGAGAGCGCGGCTTGCTGCTGAATTGAAAAGGTTACTTACAACAGAGGTCCTGCAAAGATGAGCTTGAGTTGAGTTGTTTTATTTTTGAATGAAAAGAAGGCAATGTGTATTATTTTACAGTTAAATTATTATTTATGTTATCAGGGATTTTGTTTATATCCTAAATGTTACAGGAGCACTTTGTTCCTATGCACTGCCTTTTCTTTTTTTGTTGTTTTATTTTTGAATGAAAAGGCAATATGTATTTCTTTATTGTTTAATAATATGTATGCAAGGATTCCTGAATGAAAATTAGCAGAAGCACTTTTTTTTGGAACCACCTACCTCTGAGCTTCAATAAAAAATGACTTTGAAATTTGTAATATTTGTTTTTGTAGTAGGTTTTTTTGGGGGGTTATAAATCCTGTAAAGATATCGAGATATATATCGTATATCGAGATATAGCAAAATATATCAAGATATATTTTTTGCTTCATATCGCCCAGCCCTACTCTGTAGTATCGAGACGATTCGGTCGGTGCTTAAAAAAATACAGAACTCGATATCCAGCCCTAGTTTTTAATTGCTTCAGCTGTGATCACGCGAACAAGGAAAAAACCTTCGACCTAGCTCTGAACGTGCTTTTATTTACTTTATTTTAGCTTTTCAGCTCCTGCAAAAAAACAAAAACAAAAAAAAAACGCTTCATTGTTTAACCATGACATCGTTCCAACTTAAAATGTTAACAGAGCCACCTTTCAAACTAAACATTCCCCATTTCAAACTTTATTCAGTAACTTTATCTCACGCAAACAGCACAGGAGCGTGTTAGCATACACAGACGCTGAACTGCGTGAAGCTCGTCGTACACGTTTACGGTGGATTCATTCGCTTTCGTAGTGATGAGATGTACCCAGAACTCTTCGATGCTTTATTTTTTTCCCTTTCCACCCTGGGGACACAGAGAATACTCTCCTTACAACACCTTTATCCCACTCTATTTCAACTCCCGGTCACTACGTTATAGGGGACAATGCGTTTTCATTGCAGACAGCTTAAATATGTTTTCAAGTTTCAGAAATTGCACAATAAAGTGTTGTGTTCTGATTTCATCATTGAATTACAATGAGTATTTTTATTTTTTTTTTGTGCAGCATTTTGAGGTTTATACTAGTCTCGTCTTTCTAAGCCAGGTAACTGCAGTAACTCTTCTCTAAATTATTAGGAAATGGAGTGAACACCTTGTCATGCTAGGAAAAAAGAATCAATATAATTTAGAAAAATACAGTGATGTCCCGGCACCAATGGATCCATGGACCGGTCTGCGAACCCAGGGTTTGGGACCACTGCACTGGGCCACAATGTTCCTCCATGTCTATCACTTTATATAACCATTAAAACTCTTTGAGTTTTTTTTCCCCCTCAATTGCTTCTATAAGTTCTTGCTAAATGAGATGTGTGGTTTCTTGAGTGGCACCCACATCCCACCACCAAGATGAAGGCTGGCAATGGACAATTTGTGGACAAGGCTGGCAATGGACAATTTGACAATCTAATTAAATTTCATATCCGCCAACCACAGCCCTAACACCATGCAAATAACCACCAACATGTCAGGAGTATTATTCATGACCAAGTTTTTGTTTCTGTGCAATATAAAACACCAAAACCATGGGATGAAATGAAAGCTAACAACCAGGAGAATCCAGCGATATGCAACTCATTTACATGGCGTAAAGTAGCAGGGAGCAAAGGTTTCCAAAAAAACACCAGCAATAGCAAATCAAGTGTGTATATTGTCGCAGGAGAGGGATCACACAACAAGGTTGTCAACAGAAAAGTTCCCCGGAGGGTGGATTTATTGAGAGTAATGAACGTAGTGCTCGTGGGTGGTGCAGTCTTCCAGTGCTCGGTGCTCGTGTCCTCTTTCTTTGTGGTGCTCTTCCCAATCCCAGTAGTGCTCGCGTGCTCAGTGTCCAGATGAATCGGTGCTATGGGGGACGGTGCCGTCGTCTGGTCGTCACGGGCTGTCTGGGGGTAGAGAGAGAGAGAGGAGTTAGCTGCTGCACTCTTCGGAGATTCCACTCACTTTGGCTTCCTCTGCTCTCTCTCTTCTGCT
>SRMA01025377.1:46039-178319 GCA_007224835.1 Danionella cerebrum | reverse complement strand
CAAGTGGAAAATTTGCTCGATTTACCTTAAACTAAACATCATTATTATCAATTAATCATATTCATCTCTGCAAATACACTGATTATGTTATTTATTTTTCACAATGAACATCAATAATGATTTAACAAGATAGGAAATAGATAAAAAGCAACATGCAACATTTAAATATTTCGTCTTAGGGCAATTGTTTTTTTAAATAAATAAAAAATGATCACTTCTACAACAGTCTTATGAAATCACAATGTCCCATTTTCACTATAACTTTTTGCCAAATCACAACTTTTCAAAAGTCATTTAATACAAAAAATGAACGATCTGATTACATTTTGAACTTAAAACCGATATCAGAACTTTTTAAAAACACATTTAACAAATTTTGAACCGACATGAACATGAGCTGGACACCAAATCTGGTATCAAAGCCTGCCATTGCATGCTGTTTACCAGTATGTTGTACTCTTGCTGATGTGACACGGCGTGAAATGAAACAAACACATGCTCCTTTAACCGAGTTTAAAGAAAAGTGATAATGAAATGACCTCTTCATGGGTCAATCTTTTAATTTTTGCTGTGCCGCTTGTTTGTTTCATCATAGCGCATCTAACTGACCTTTCAACTCTACTAGGTCATAGCTCTTTAAATGCAAGTGTCATTTAAACAGGAATAGCAATTAGATGTAGCTCACTGGTAAGTTGTGGTACATTTGAGCTATTTTTAGGGCAGTCCGGGGGGATTCTGTGGGCACCGTCTTGGTGACCCTGCTGTAAAAGGACCATGACCTGCAAAGGGATTGTTTCCACCTCATTTCTTATTCAAATTGTTGTGACCTTTGGAGCTTCTGTTGAACACAAACGAGTTCAACAGAAAGACAATTCAATAGGGTCCAAAAGAGCCTCGAACTCCACTGATTCCATTGTGTAGAGACAAAAAGAAATAATATAAAAAATATTTACTGGTAGAACACAGAGGAAAGCTTTTTTTTTGTTTGATTATAAAAATATCTTATCGGAATCTTGCTCATTACTCTCGAACTATACCAAAAATTAATATTATCTTTAATTCAGGTGAACAAATCTATTTTTCTCTCTGTTGCCTGGAGCTCTATACTGGGCAATTAAAAGGTAACTCTGTGCCCATAGCTTATTGTAAGACTCCTGAGCTGTTATGAGCCGTTCTCAAAGGGATATTTTTAGAGCAACCCTGAGTCTCAGGCATACATGTCTCACACTTACAACTTTGGATTTTCTCATCCTGCATCTGAACCATAAATCAAAATTTGTGCAAAAACCTGGTGTCTAGGTGATCATCAGCTTCCATCATCAGTGTTCATTTATGAGAGGCTACATAGGACATCTAAAGAAGCTAAACTACATTTTCAACTAAACTTCCATTTTATTGGGAGTTTGAGTTTTAAGTTTGATTTCTGTAAATTTGAGATTTTATGAAATTACTTAAATCACAGACACAAGATTGTGAAGACTGTAGTTAAGACCGTTGAGTTAAGAATAATACTAAAGACCATTCTGATTTAGACCAAGACCTAGCAAGACTGGAGAGTATAAAGACCAAGACCACAATTGAATGAGAACAATTTATGACCAGAACCAGACACAGAAAAGCATGATTACTTTAATTTATTGCTCTCTTTTTCTGTCATCTTGCCATAAACCCTTAGAATTCCAGGATCTTTTTTAGCGTTTGTACTACTTTACAATTTGCTATAATAAAACAGCAAAAAAAATTTTTTAGTGGAAATGCTTGTTATCATTTCTATTACAACACCAGCTTCTTTTAAAAACACAAAAAATCCACAACGATCCTGAAATATGGTCTTTTTTTTAATGAAAAGGCTCAAAATTGAGAACAAACTGTATTTTACGGTTTATAACAAAAACAAAAGTTTGAAAAAAATGAAAGTTCATAAATCCCTCCAAAAAAGCAAAGAAGTCAAAACTAAATGTCAAAATGAAATTGCATCAAAAACTAGGTGAACCTTTCCCAAACCTTATAAACTGTTCCAAGCAGTTTTTGTTCATTGTGCTTTTTTGAACCAGAACTTTGAAAAACACAGGCCATATCACAAGTCTTGTACTTCCGAGGGTTATTCCTTCTTTTCACCACTAGATGATGCTTATTGCACTGATTTGGGGTCTGTAAAATGAAACTGAAAGACGATTGTGCATTTGAATTATCTTGTAAATAATTGTTTAGAAATCTAAATATAAAAACTAATAACCTTTTTGAAGACACGCATTATATATGAAAATAGTTCAAAATGTATTATATTTTAAATATTATTCATTATATATATATTCAATATAAATATTTCAAAACAGCAGCTGTGACGGGCAAATGCACTGGTACATACAGAGACTTCTAAGGGTTAAAGCAATAATAAAAACAAACACATTTTTAACATTTTAAACTAAGTTGACTTAACATTACTTTTGAAGTTATACTTAACTTACTTAAGTTACAATTAAAGTTATTTTTGTAAAATTTGCTTATTCATAAGGTTATGTTAATTGCACCCTACAGTTTACCAAGGTGCTTTTGTTTTAGTGAGGTGACATTGTTTCAAAATAATGAAATCAAATCTTGCAAACACAACTGTGTTTCCCTTAGAATCTATTGACATCATCTGGCAATGTCAAAGCTGGACGGTTTTCACCGAAATATAACAGTTACAGCAAGTGAACGGTTATCTCATCCCTAGCGGTGCTGTCGCTCCAGATGCCTGGTGAAAGCAGGTGCTGCTCTAAAAGTCTCTGACAACGTTGTTTTGAAAATGTGCTTAGAGCAGAATGTTCCTTCCTGGATATTGTACAGATATATTCTCCGTGCTCCATGAGGCCAAACATAATAACAGCCGGTTGTGGTGCGTTGAGAAAATAAATGTTACATTGTGGCATGGTTTTTTTTTTGGTGGATTTGAAAAAACAAAACGAAGACGCCTGTGCAACCAGAACCAAGACCATAGATGAGGTTGTGCCTTTGACCATTGCTTCCGCGACAAGAAGAAAACTCCATAAAATAGGTCAATTTTCATCTATGCATTTGGATCAATGCAACATTAGATTTTGATGTCATGGCTGCACACATTTATGCACACACTCGTTTGGAGGGATAGAAGTGAATGGTGTGGTTGGTTCTGACCGGTCCATTTTGCATATGTTTGTGGTAGAATTGGTTTCTGGGATGGCTGGTTTTCATAGAAGTTATTTGTTGAGAGTGAATTGAGATAGAACTTGAAACAGTCACAAATTTGTAAGATTATAGTCAAGTGATTTACCAAAACGTGCTAATGATCACCAGTGTAACATGTCGTTTTCTCACCAACTCCTTCCTCCCTAACCCTAGTGATCCTGTAGCAGTAGAATTCATATTTACCGGGTGAGAAAATCTTAAATATGACGATATATTTTTCTATCTGTGTGTGGAAAGGTTTTAGAACCAAAACAATGTAAACTTTGACTGCATTTCATTAGTAAAAGGGAACATGCAGCAGTTTTGAGATTTGCAAAGTTGTGGAAGGCAGTTATCCTTTAGTTAAAGTATAATAAAAGGAACTCAGGCAGAAATGCACTGGGTAGTTAAAAGTGAATTAAATCTAATTACTTAAAGGGTTTTTCTTTGCCTAATGTAGATTTTTTTTTTTTTGGCTCAAAGTACATTTTATTAGAATGGAAGTTTTTTGAAAAGGTTGCTGACACCTGGCAAAATTAGTCTGTATACAGCTCTGTCCAAAGTAATCGGTGAGTGAAAAGCCTATTGTGCACAAATCATAAAAAAAATAATGTTTAAAAATATTAGCTAATAAAACATTCTCTAATTTTGAAGAATCCACAATACCCAGACGCAAGACCCACCAAGAAATCAATTGACAAAAAAATCAGAGACTGAGGTATTGAGGTACCCCAAAACAGATAAGATGTCCCTTTTGTTTTTATATAAAAATAAAGTTTACAAAGGCTTTTATTATGAAACAGTGGTCCCCAACCTTTTTCACCAGTAGACCGGTTTTAGTATTCTATTATCCAGAATGGGCTTGGTGTGTGGAAACCACCTGTCGCGATAAATCCATGTAAAATACGATTCCTCTTATTGTCTGTTAAAAGCTACCAATTTCTTTCCAGAATGTTCCAAAGTAATTTTTTTATTAAATAAAAGATTTTTCAAAATAAATGATCATTCAAACAATTATTGATTTCCAGTGAGGCCAGAAACAATTTATACATGGACCTGTAGCGATCCGCCAACTGGGAGTTCGGGATCATTGTCATAAAGTAAAAGAGCAGTTTAATTACTTAGAAGTTTTAAGAAATAAAATATCAAATGAAATCTAAAAGTATACAAGAGAATCCTCCATCGAGGCCTTCCGGCTTACAGGTCAGTGTGACCCAGAAGATAGCCAACAAGCTTTGGATTGCTCCCTTTTCTGGGACACGTTTTGTGATGGAATCTGGGAGGTCAGTGGATAAAAACTGTATCTCTTCAAACTCAGGTGGACTATGAAAGCCAAGGGGGGCATTTTCTAATTAAAGGCATACCATTTCTGAAACCTGAGAGAGATATTCTTTGTGTCTTCTTTGTCGCTTGTTTTTCATGAGAACAGCTTTTATTTCACAATGTCTTGTCATTCATTCATTCATTCCTTTTCCAACCCGTTTATTCCTCTTTGGGGTCATGGGGGTCTGCCATGGCCTATCTCCAGCACACATTGACCGAGATGCGGGTCACCAGTCCATCACAGGGCAACATTCAAACCTAAAGGGAATCCAGATTATTTAATTAACCTAATCGCATGTTTTTGGGATTGTGGGGGAAACCGGAGTACCCGGAGGAAACACAGGGAGAACATGCAAACTCCTTCCAAGAGGGTCACCGGCGAGCCTCAAACCGACAACCTTATAACTGGAATGCCACAGTGCTACCCACTGCGCCGCTGTGCTGCTCAATAGAGACTTTATAATTGACTTGAAAAGATATAATTAAAAATGTTTAAATAAACTCAATTTGCTTTACATACGCATGTTACAAGTGTTGTGGAATTTAAACCTTTGAAAAAAAGCATTAAATAGAAACAGAGCTTTAAAAAAACAGAGCTAACAACAAATACTTAACACTGAGAATTGGAGCATTGAATGTTGATTTACAAATAATTTAGAATTTCAAACTTCCAGCTAACCCCAGAAGAACCCATAAATCCTTAGTTTCGTGTTTGAGGATGAGTTCTGGAGCATTCCTTTCCATAACCTGTTAAACCTGTTGAACTTTGTAGAAGACTCAAGCAGCTCCAAACTACTGATCTTTACTTAAACAAAAAAACCACATTCATATGACTTTTTCTATTGTAACTTCAATAAAAAAAATCCCCATGCAAGATCCACAAATAACTTCAAAACTGTTTGAAATTAAAAGCATAGGATGGTTCAATTTGCATTTAATATGTTTTTTTTTTCATAATGTCAATAAATTGAGTGTCTGGGTATATCAGAGCAGCCAACAGCCGAGACCACCTTGTCTGCAGTACAATTCATGAATTGTTTTACTGTTAATTTGAGACCTGAACAAAGAGGGCTCTCATATAAATGATCCATGTAGCTATGCTAAAATAACTGTGTAATTGTATTCTTTTCTGACAGACATAACTGAGGCTTTGTAAACAGATTTTTTTCCCTCTAATTTCCACTTGCCCTCAGCAGATATCGACCCTCTGTTGAATGTGTGAGTGGATGCATACAAATGCACAAATAGGCAGTACTGGGTGCATCCAGTAAGAAACACGCTTTCAGAGATGTGAAGTTTTTGATACATCCAGATTGATGAATAAAATTGATCAAGTGCACAATATTTCTCTTTTGCTCGGTGTAGTGTAATCCTGTGCTTTTGAGTTCCTGACGAGCTTGTCAATTGAGTTTTTGGTATTTGATGTGTCCATCTCAGCATCACTGTGCCATATTCACCCGCCCCGTCTCTCTCCCACTGATACACACACAAATTTAGGATTTATGTATCCTAATTAAAGCTGCAAGCTGAGATGGGTGGGGCTTCACAAGCTACAAAATCCAGAAGCCAGAGCCACTGTCCGCTGGTCTTTTGTGCATTTGCCAAAAGCTATTTTGTACAGACAATAAAAGTACACCAAAACACAATTAAAAAGCCAGCAGGTGGCGCTATGCGTGCATGATCATGATATGCATATAAGTTTGATCACAATGGTAGAAGCATCATTCTTAAGTGTTATTTAGACGAAGTATGTGGAGGTACAGTAACAAATACATTTATCTCTTTACGTTTGAGAAAGGTTAAATTCGTGATGCCGCCACAGAAAGGTCATGTGACAAACTTTAGAGTTTTTCTAATCTAATTTCTTCTGTTACTTTTCTGATCCGTATTTTACTGTCTGGATATTAGGTAATGATTTTTAATATGCTAGATTTGGTTTAGTAAATGTGATGTTTGATTGTAGATTTTAAAGAATGACTGTGAATTAGTCAACAATTTGGAATTGAATGTTTACTTTATGAACAGTGATTAAAATCAGTGTTAGTCTTTTTTATATTTTAAAAGGGATGATGGTGTTTCATGATCAAAGGAAGTAGTTTATTGCTCAGATTTTTTTAAATAAAACACATTGTACAAATGCTATTCTCAATTATGACAAAAGAAAACATAGACGGTACAAGTCTTGATTTATTTCATAATCTACCCTGACAAAAATTTGTTTTTATAATCAAGCTCCCCTACTGCTGAAAGTAGTCTTTGTTGATATTTTTTGTGTTTGCATGATTTTGGAGTGCAAATTGTTTTTATTTTTTTCGATGCTGTACCTAATTATGACCCATTTTGTTTGTTATAATGTTATGTAGGTATAAAAATTATATAAATACATATATACATGCTCCAAAATTATCATGATTATTACCTCACTCTAAAGAAGGTTCAATATGGAACCGAATCATTTCGTTGGCTTTTTAACACTTGACTTCAAAGGTGCTATTTACAACCAATGTTCAAATGTGATATTTCAAAACAACCAATAAATGTATGAAATAAATAAACTTTAGCATGACACATTTTAGCATCTGTTTATAGCACATTAAAAACAACAAAAAGAACAATAAAAACCAAAAAGGCCTTAAGTTTTTTTATACTAATAAAGTGATATATAATTTTTCTTTACCTCAAAAAACCACAAAGAACAAGTGAAGAACCAAAAAGAGCTTAAGGGGTTCTATAAAGCACACCCTTAAACCCGCAAAGAACCCAGGAGGAACTAAAAATAAAAGGGGTCCTTTAAAGCAAAAAGTGCTATATCACAGCTTCAAATCTGAAAAGATGCAGTGAAGAACCGGTCAAGAACCTTTTTATCTTTGCTACTCGACTAAAATATACTAAAATATGTACATGCACAGTGGGTGCATCCCACCTGGTGGGGTCTTATGGAAGAATGACCTGACGGAAGCCCCTCTGAGTACATGAAAGCGTGCACAAAAAACAAACATTTGAAGTACAGTGCTCCACAATGGAGAGAAATAAGATTCTCTGTTCTGATAACATCTAACTTTTTGGCCTTAATCGTAAGCCGTTTGCTCATCATTTGTCCAAAAAAGTCCCAAAAGTGAATCTTGGTGGTGGCATCTTCATGCTGTGGGGGTTGGGATGACTGGTTGCAATATAGAGTGAATCCCTGGCCAAATACAGGGATATTCCCAGGACCTCAGACTGGGCTGAAGGTTTACCTTCCCACAGGGCAATGACCATAAGCACACTTAAACCCAATTGAGCGCCCGTCTCTGGAGAGGCCTAAATGGCTGACATTTACCATCCAACCAACAGAATGGGCGAGGATCTGCAGGAACTTGTGCCATCTATCCCAAAAAGACTCATGGTTGTATTAGATCAAAGGGTTTTTCTACTAAATACTGAGCAAAGGGTCTGAATACTTATGACTATGTGATATTACTATTTTTAACCCTTTAAGACCTTTGGGAGCGCCGGCGATCCATGTTAAGTAGATTTATTGTAAACTCCAGGTTTATTGTAGTTTTGACATTTTCTTCATTTAAGTTTCACCTAACTGCATATATATATATATATATATATATATATATATATATATATATATATATATATATATATATATATATATATATATATATATATATATATATATATATATATATATATATATTATTAAAACCTAGGATATAAGGGTTGTATTCATGTATGGCAAAATAAAATACTCTAAAAAATAGCACCATGACAGGTAAAAAGGTAAACTATGCTCTAGCAGACCTGGTTCCATGGCAGGTTATAAAGGGTTTATAAATCTCAAAAACTTATAAAAAAAATAAATAAAATAAGAATAATAATAAAATAAAAAAATGTGAACTATTCACTGATATTCTGTTAATACAGGGTGCTGTTTGTACTTTATTGATGAACTTAAAATTTAAGAGCGCCGGAATACGATCCCACGGTCTGCATGTTTGAATTAATGTAAGTTGATTATGCCTATAGCATATTACACAGACTTTAATTTTTGAACCTTCCTATCAGAGTGCGCCACATCACAGTGTAATTCAGCATACACAGTAAAATCCTAAGAGTTAAATTAACTCTACTCAGAGTGTATTTGGTCCCACTCTATATAGAGTTAAACCAACTCCGAAGGAGAGTTATTTAAATAAGTCTATTTGAACTAAACAGTCTGTTTTTACTCTTTCTGGAGTGGACTTGGTCCCTCTCTGAATAGTTAATATTTAGTTTGCATTTTCCATGCAGATTTGGAAAAACATGAAGAAAATAGATTATTAAATTACTCTTTCTCAGAGTCGGTTTAACTCTACTCGGAGTGAATTTGGTCCCACTCTATATAGAGTTAATTTAACTCTTAGGATTTTACTGTGTACTCTTTAGTGAGGCAGAAGTATATCTGTTTAGGACACAGCTGTTTGCGAGGATTTCATTTGCATGCTTCACAAGTTTTTTCACCTTGTGTGTATTTAAAGCTTTTTTCCCAAGCATATGGCAGACTGCAGTCTGAAGCTTCTATATTTCTGATGGTGTTGCTTCTGCTTCTAAATTTGCAGTTAATTTACAGCGATGAGTGAAGTATTTATCGGGTTCAGTTTGTCATTCTGGTGCCTGCAAAAAAAGTTCTTATTCCTTATCCATTTTCTCTCATTTTGTCTTAGGTTTTTCTTAATGTTTTGGTAATGTTGACTACATTGCTCTATATCGACGTTAATTTTGTGTCATTCTTACAATAGTTTTATTTAGATTGTAATTCACTTGTTTTCTCTTTTATTTGCTTATTTTGTGTCATTGATTATTGACTGTAGCACAGGTTTCAAACCCAGAGCTGCAGAGTTTTGTTCCAAACGTGTTTTAAAACACAGACCTTGATATATTAATCAAACCTGCAGGATGTAATTAACCGTATCAGATGTACTTCATTAGGGATGGAGCTAAACTCTGCAGGGCTTACGGCCTCAAACCAATCCTACATATTATTTCCTGGTAATGGAGTAGAAATGCAAAGAAACCTCAGGCAGAACCTTTAACTGGAATGAACCGAACTCCAGAATTTAAACCTCAATATGCTGAAAAGAAAAGTGTTTTTTTTTTTTTTTTTTTTTTTTTACGTGCTTTAAAGTACATTAGAGTGCACTCTGTTGCAATTTGGAATTTTTTTGTATAAATGCACCTAAATGCATCAGAATCTTTAAGATGCATAAACGTTTATACCAACTCTTTTTTCTGAACAGCATGGATTTTTGGAGGGTTTCGGTAAATAACCTGCTTCAGTTGAATTCATAACAATAATTAGTCTGCTTATTAGAGATGTAGTCAAGACCAAGAAAAGTCAAGCCTAACGAGTCCAACTTAAGTCTAAACGTGGCGTGTCTACTGCAATGTTCAAATGATTGAATATTACATTGATTCAGAGTGAATTGATCTATTATTTAGAACTTAAGCTAATAGTTTATCTTAATTCCATTGATGTTGTAAAAGGCCATTTATTTTATAATAACATAATTAAATACATTTTATAATAACATCAATTAAATTAATATATAATGCAGCATTATAAATGTGGCAAGCATTTAAACGTGACTCAGCCGAGGAGAGGGAAGTGACACCATTCAGCGTCCTGGAGGGGGTGGACCATTTCCCTCCATCAGAAGCAGCTACGGAAATCGCGGGAGCTATCAGAAGCCCAGGAGGTCCCCACTAACTCGGTCTATAAGGTAGTGGGCGGACCAGTTGAGTAACTGGGCTTGGCTGGCCGCCCGCTTCCCTGAAGAAGGCTTTTATGGTCTTTCATGGCCCTGAAGGTGTAGGCCAATGGAGACAGGCCCATAGCTCAAAGCCTGCGGATCGGCGAGGAGAACAGCACCAGGAGATTCCATACCTCTGGTCAGGAAACCATGCTTCTCTGAACTGAGTGGGGTGGAGGCACCCCGGGGCACTCCCCAGAGCACTTTCCAGGAGCCTGCGCATGTCCATCACCACAAGTGACTTTTAATTATTTCATACATTATGCACTATTTTAATAAAAGTCCTGCATGACCTTGAACTATGCCAGAACTGTCTCTCTCGCCACTCGCTAAAATATGTTTATTTTTTTTTTTTCGGTTTACGATTTAAATAATATTTTATTATACTGATCTCTGAGGAAGAGAGACTTGACTAAAGCAAATCTTGTCTGAGAGAACAGACTTTAAAGCTCATTTTCCAGAATCTTTAAAGAAATTTTAAGAATGCCATTCTTTCTTCGGAGGACCATTAGCATGTAGCACATTAAAAAAAAGTACATCTAGGATCTTATAAAGTTGTTTCTGCTCATTGTGTTTTCCACATGGAGCATGCAGATGACCACTCCATGTGGATATTTATTAATAGATTAAATATTAAAAAGCTTTTTCATGTTTATTCCAGTTTAAATACACAGCACATACCCAAACATCAATGCCAGTGCCAACCTTTCGTTCTTATCAACTAAACAATTTATTCCTGTCAGTATTTTGTTTTCAAAGAGAATTCCACTCCCAAAACCAAATATACACAGCAGAAACACCTATCCTATTGTGTGAAAATATTCACAGAAATTCCGAACATGCAGTATTGAGCATGCCAAATAATTTATTATTATTCCAAATGATCCATTATTTAAACCTCATCAATGGTTGTGATGTAAGTATGAGGACTTCTACTAGAGCAATTCAGGAAAACTGATGAGAAGTTGCCAATCCAACTGTTGACAGATGTGTTTATATGATAAAAGTCAAATCCAATATGAAAAAAGCAAAAAAAAAAAAAGATTTGTATGTTTTGTGCTTGTTTGACTTTGATATGTTTTATGAAAGTTTGGAAATAGAGATTTTCCTCAACCACATTTATGCTAAAGAAAACACATTTTTTCTCTAATTCACCCAAATGAAGTGGGAACTCTTAATTTGTTTTGTCAGATGGTTGGAATAATAAAAACCTACATCGGAGAAGATCTGTGTCCAAGATGTTCGGAACAATCTAGCAGCTATTCCTAGTGTTCCCATAAGAATAGCTGTAGCAACGTGTGGTCACACCAAATGTTGATTTGATTCAGAATTGTTCTCTGCATTTTGTTCATTCCTAAAATGTTCTTTTTTAACATTATATTTCACAGCTACATAAAAACCTTTGTAAAGCACAATATATTTTGAACGGGGGTACCTCGAGATACGAATGCTTTACATTCCAAAAACTCCAAGATACAAAGGGTCTCTTGAAAAATATTTTGCTTGAGGATGTGGAAAAAAAATCCAAGATATGAAAAAAAGAGTTCTGCTCTCCTATCCATTTGTTAAGTCTGACGTCACACTGCTCTTCCAGGTCCTGGCTCTGCACTCCCCCATCGACAGACAATGGTAAAAGTTGCTGAAACTTTGATCATTATTGCAATAAAAATGCTTTAAATCAGTTTTAAATCAAGCGAAACATCATGTGCATATAATGCACACATCATACCAATAATGTGTTATGAAAAAGAAATAACATCCTAAAAGACATAATGTTTATAAAGTGGAAAGTGCTGTTCTGTAGCGCACGTTAGAGGAGAAACCCAGTGTGAAACAACGGTGTCTTATCTTTACCTTTGTTTACAAACAGCAGTTTCCACTTTGTAAATGTTAAGTTATGGACACCTTGACCACGCAAAGATCATACTCATAACATCTTCTCAGAAGTGCTCTCTCCATCCCTTCACACACGCTTTCTGTACTGTTTACTGTTTCGTGTTGGTGTAATTCGTGAAATATCTTAAGAAAGTTAACTTTCGTGTGATGTTTTATTTTAATTAGGTTTATTACCATTTGTTACATTAACAATGTGTACATTTAAGGATTGAAGAAAAGTTGCAAAAAGTTCAAGGTATCTCAAGGTATCACTGTACTTTGACAATTTAACGTTTGCAGCAATAGTTATAAAAATAATATTTCTTGATTTTGTGCATTTGCAATAAAGCTCTTTTTTTTCCAAACTGGGCGTTTATTAACAAAACGTCAGAACTCATATTGTGTTATGAGTTTGGCAATAGTTTTCCTCACACGATCGCAATCTTGGTCATATTCTCATTCACGGCAATAAAAATGTGAACAGATATGCTCGAAGATACAAAGCATCATAAACGAAAGTGTAATTTATTCCTTCCTTTTGCATTCTGTTTCATGCAGTGGCACGAGGAAAAATAGCAGCTCCTTTTTTATCATTCTAATGACCTTAAAGTGCTATCATACATGGCTCCATTACTTGTGACAAGTGTAAATTACGCTGTCAGTCTTCTCATTGTTAAAGATCACGCTATCTCTTGCTTTCTATTCCAAATGCGTCCCCTACCAGCCATTTCAATAGCCTCACAAACCAACCACATTTGATATGTTCACATCTTCCTGGTTGTCAGATGGCCGAGTTATATGTTGATAGATTTATAACCTACAATTTATTCTATTTCTCTTGTTTAGATATTTGGGAATGTTTTGTGCTTCTGAAAATAACATATTTGAGTCATAT
This sequence comes from Danionella cerebrum, assembly GCA_007224835.1. Lineage (NCBI taxonomy): Eukaryota > Metazoa > Chordata > Actinopteri > Cypriniformes > Danionidae > Danionella > Danionella cerebrum. The sequence goes on along the minus strand of SRMA01025377.1, from coordinate 165,260 downwards.
TCCCACACATCTCCATCTCCTGCAGCGTCTATTCATTGGGCTCAAGCTTGAAATCCGCATAGATGAGGAATGACTGATGAAAGATCACAGGCTTTCAACCTTGTTACGAGGCATCAAATATTACTATGCTGACAAGAGTTTGCTGTAAATAAACATGTTTGCCTGTGTGTCTTTATATGTGAGCCATATTCACGTTTAAAAATTTGATTTATTTCCCCCCGCTTCCAGCTTGTGCTGCCAAGGTGCCATCTGTCCCAAATTACAGAGAATCTTCCTGAATGCCTTGTCTCAGCTTTTGTAATATATCAGGTTCAGGCTTCATAGAGTCAAGGTGCTTTCTCTTCACAGCGGGCTTTAGCTTTACACACACACACACACACACACACACACACATCTTTCAAATTCCTGCATCGTATAAGCTGCTCTGAAATGCACAGCTCCATAAATATCAGCAATTCCCAGAGCTCTGGTTTGATCTTATAGTATACGCTGTCAAAAATATACAGCTTACACAGTGCTTTGATTCTTATTGATGTATCCAGCACACATTAGGGTATCATGTTCATAACTGAGGGGTTAATGATTTATACTCCGTACATGTATTGTTAATGTTTTGTATTACATTCCATTAAGGAATCTTGATCTATGTTTCAACAACTTTTAATAATGCATCATTGGACTTTAAATGCCTTTGCACACTGGGATGGTGTTCGCCTAGCAGAGATTTAACACTTTGATAACAAAGATTTTTGGGATATTCCTTTTTAAAGGGGTTATGAATTGGAATTGATGTCTAATTATATAAATAAAGAGATATTTACATTACAAAAACATTGTTGAGTTGAATGAATACACATTTAATTCATCCAGGTTCTGGAAGACAGCAGGCGCATCATTTGGAAACCTTTGTCATGCCTCTGTAATTAGTCAATGGTTTGCATATTGATAACTTCCTTCTCCGTCACTGTTATCAAGGAAAAACATTGTTGCAGGATAAAGTATGCCAAATGCATGCTTGAGTAATTAAAAAGAAAAGAGAACTAAAATCTTTTGCATGTAACTTTATAAGCTGTTTCAATAGCAGGTGTGGTTTTATGCCAGATCTTTGTAAGTTTTTTTTTTTCCTCGTCCTGTCCCGCTCAAAAGCCATCACATGGCTTTGCTGCGTTGGACAATTTTGCTTTCTCCAGGGGAGTAAAACACCTGGTGTGGTGTTTTCTCCTCTGGATTGGAGCATTGAATGTATGTAAATATTTATTAGTTGTGTAATTTTCTTTATGGAAATGCCTCTCTACATATCTACAGAAGTCTCAAACTTGAATTAACCAAAGGACAATTAGATTCACGCTTTATTTAAGAAAAGGACAATTTTCAGGTTTTCTTGTGGTTAATTTGACCCGAGGGTCTTTTAGTTGTAAAAAACATAAGAAATATTTAAACAGTACACATATTTGTTTTCAGGTGATATTGAGTTCACTACAATATAAATTCACTTAGTGAGAGTGGTTTTCTGCTAGTGAGAATTTATCACAGGTTTTTGACCGTGGAAGTGTCACAGAGGAGAATGTATCTGCGACAGAGGATACTCTTGAGGAGGACCCTTACCCTCCTGAGATGAGAACGAGACCCCTAGTGTTGACCCTCCTGTTATCTCTCGACTACCAGCAGACACATTACTTTCCAAAAAAGGAAACTTATTATAGTCCCACTCCCCACTTGAACAACAGGGTGGACTTAGGGCTGTTGATGTCATTAAATGGACCACCCAGATATGAGGTCAGTCATGTTCAAGACATAAAATTTGCATTTCAGCTTTTCATTACATTACTTAGAAGGGAGTAGGGTTAGCTGGAAAAACTTTGATGGGACGGATTCGAAGTCTACAATGGTTTTTTAATCTTTTTTGGAATGAGGAAACAGTGATTGTGGTCAAACTCAGTAGCAGTGACGTCGTTAGCCCTAATTTAGGGGGGCTTCAGCCTCCCTAAAATATCCCAAAGCCCCCCCTATAATTGGGGGCGACATTTTATTTATTATTATTATCTTGATATTTAAAATATATTTTAAATAAGTGCATACATGCGGCGAACACGAGCCAGCAAGAAAGCGAGTTAAACTGAAGTTCGCTTTCAAAATTATTATCGTTATGATCATGCCTCATTAGCATGCGTCAAGCGTGACGTGGCAGGCGGCCGCATAAGCAGCTGGACCAACACAACAGTGTGGAGGCAGCAGCAGTAAACAGCAGTGAACACACGGTGTACCCACGGTCAGCGATTGCACGTTGATAGCAGCGATTGTTGCTTAATCTGAACATTTACCTGTGGTAAGAGAAAGAAGGACGATATTGTAGCCTAGTCTATTTCAACCTTAATGTTGGAAGCTAAAGCGAACGTCGTCTAAAATGCTAACATCGTGAAAAATCTTTTATTAGCTGTCTAATATCCTGCCGAATCTCTGAAGTACACATAATGTTAGTATCTATTCCCAATTACCGCGAGTGAAATTTAGTGTCATTAGTACTAGTTCCCAAAAAGTTCTCCCAAAGGGATTAATAAAGTAAATTCTATTCTATTCTATTTTCACCGCATGCAAAGTACGAGAAGCCCTCGGCTAAGCCCCCCCTATCTGTCAACCCTAGTGACTTCCCTGCTCAGTAGCCAAGATGTATGATTGCAGGAAGGAAGTGCATCAAGTGGCCGATTCCAGTTAGGTGCAATCTTATTACAATGGTAATTTTCTCTCTCCTTTACTAAGAATTGACCTAGGTTTTATGTATTTTTTGGTATGTGCTACTTTTGACAGCACTATTTACAACATACTAGCTGTAATTCTTTCTGCCCAACTCGTTTTTTTTTTTTTTTTCAAATCCTTATTGGTTCTAATTTTATATCATGTAGTAATAAAACTTCGACAGGTTTTCTCCACTGGTTTTTACTCACTGCATATTTTACACTGCTTCAATACCCCAAACCCCACTCCACCCTCCGTTGCAATATTTTCTGCTGTTATTTTTTTGTTACCTAGGGCAAAATGAAGGCGTGTGCCCCATCTGATACATGGAAGATGTGCAGGACTCCATTTGTCTTGTTCTCTTGTTCATGCTGAAGAAGGCCAGCACAGCATCTGTCCATGTCTAATGCCTGGCTGCCGGAGGAGCTGATGCTTCAGTTTTCCTTCACAAGAAACAGGATAGAGAAAGTTAAATGAAGGATTAGCACATGCTGTTCGTGTGTGAAGCTCTGCTGATGCTGTGCACAGTCATCATGTTTACCATTCTGCATGTTTTTCAGGAATTTAGTCACTTCTCCATTTAGTTTGTGGAGCACCCCACAGTCCGACCTCAGGGATTCCATGTTAGGATGACAGGGATCTGCTGGTGCCTCTCCCAGCACACTTAAAAATCAAAGATAGAGGCACACACCTCCTGTATAGGTTGCCAGTCCATCACAGTTGTTTGTCTGTCACTATAAATGTATTTGTTTGTAAATCAGCTGATTGAAGCCCTGTGCACATGAGCACTGGTTTCACCATTTGTTTTTTTTTTTTAAATATAGATTTTTAATGTTGGTTTTGCTGTTATTTGCTGTAATCAGAGCCCTGAGCCAGTTGAACGAAGCTGTGAAGGCACCTATTGTTTCCGTTGGTTTTCTTCTTATTATTCTTCCTCTTCCACCATTGAAGTCAATGTCGGCCCTATGAAAGTTATAAAACTTGGCCTATAAGCTGAATAAATTTGGAGTCTCTATCTTAAACTCTCTAGCGCCTCCAATAGGCCAAATTTACACTGATGTTTGGGTAAATAACTTTTGAATCGTAAGTAATATAAAGAAAATGCCACTTTCCACTGATTCCATCTTGAATTTGGCTTGAAACTACTTTTGCCAACTCCTCCTATACTGTTTGTCCAATTATCTCAAAATTTTGACCAGACTATCTTTTAACCTTGCAGACTAAAATTTTGTTGCAGAATTTTGATTCGTCAAGCTGATTTTTAATAATTTGCTAATGATCATTATGTAAAACACGGCAAAAAAGTTGTAAGGCGATAACTCTGCATTGCTTTAGCCTATTTACACCAAACTTGGTGGATATTGTAACAGCTGTGATTTGAACTTACATGCAGTGTTTCGGCCCTCTGCCCCCAGTGGTCTGTGTATATAAAAATTTTGTATTTTGGCCAATAACTCCCAAGCTTGCTGTGAGTCATCAGTGCCTAAGGCTGACCCTGAAACATAAGTAACTGAGAGCGCCACCTATTTGTAAAAAATGTTTTTGCATTTTCACGCGGATAGAGCTTTTTTCATTTTTTTTTCTTTTTTACAAACTGTTTGGACCGGGTCATTTTAGAAATAAACTATACCAAAACAATGGAAGTCGTTTTCATGTGCTTTGCTTTTTTTTTAGAACGGTAATTGAAGCACTGTCATTACAGGACCTGTAATATATTTTGCAAGTCTTTAGGGAAATGTATTAGTGTCACTGAATGTCATTTTCTTATTGCTGTAAGAAATAAATCTGATGTTTAACCTACTTGTTCCCTAAAAAGTACAAAGACATGCATTTCCCTCTGGGGTCAATTTGACCCCAGAAATTTAAAACCTCCAGAATATGATTTTTGCTAAAACAGTTAGTGTCAGTTAATTGATGACTTTGTTGACTACTTTACTTCTTTTCCCCTCCAACAAAAATCAAAGTTCTCGCAAGAATTAGGAATCCCCGTAGCCCCATCAACTGTCAGTGGTTCTCGCAATACTACAGGTATAAATGTGTTAGGTTCTTTATACTTAGCGTATAAAATTATAGGACATATTATTATACAGCATATTGACCAAAAGGATAATAGGATGATTACATTTCATTCGGATTAACTCTGTTGTATGATTTAAAATGCACTTATCACTGGTTTCTTCTCAAGTAGCCACTAATAGATGTGTACTGACGTATTATCTTTATAAATGAATAGCCTCAGTGATGGTGAAAATGAACAAAGTCTACCTTTGTGGTTATAAAGTTTAGCTATTTTACATTTTCCCCTTTGGGTTTTATATCATTGATATCCCACGCCCACTCTTCACATTGATTTGCTTTAGAAGGTTTTCTTTTTCAGCTTATGCTCGTCCTTCAAAAGCATATATCTGTGCTTCTTATAGCAGCGTTAGAGAGGTGAGAGGTGCTCACACACTTACTCCTCCGCACTTGTGTCAAGCATCATTTACACCTGAAGAATATCAGTGTGATCTGAAATAGAATTTTGATTTGAAAATCTTTTGAATTTTATTAATAGGGGACAACCAAGCTAAATGGAAAATGTGTATGTCCCATAATGAACATTTGACACACGCACACTTGTTTTTTAAGTCAAAGAAACAATCAATAAATGTACTGGGAGGATTACTAAAACAATTTTTTGAGACGAAATAATGGCTAAATCAACACATTTGAACAACGAAACAATAAATAAAAATGGTTTCATGTAAAAAGAATTGGACTTTTATGTGATTCTTAAGCATTAGAAGACGACCACCTTTCCATAGACATAGTGGTTTGGGCCAAAAGTGGATTTCCTGACTTTTTTTACATTCCTGAATACAACACAGTGTTGGGCGCTGCTGCCATGAAAAGCACCATTTAGCCATTTCAATAAAAAAAAAACTTTTCTCTCTATTTTATTGTTCATGCCCCATTGATCTACACTATAAAGACCTTTTTTGGTTGCAATGCCATGACACCAACTTTTTGATTGTGTGTGGTCAGTCCTGAGGTACAATTTGAGATTTTTTACTGTTGGATATGTTTACATTTATTTAAATCTCCCTTTTATTCTGAGAACAGTGAAAAATACCTTTTACATTTTTGTAAAATGTCATTAGCAGTAGCAAGCTAGTCATTTCATTTGCTTACGGAACTTTTCACAGATGCATTTACTGGCTTTTTTTTTTCAAATTCTTTGTTGTCTCAAATGTTTATATTCTAATAGTGTAAATGTTTTAAAATGACTTGGTTGTTTCCTGTCAAGTCAGGAGCTCTTCCTCTGGCAGATTTTAATAGGGACTTTAAGCAGCAACAGTTAACATCAGAGCGCTTGACGCACACAGCAACAACATTCTAACAGCCTTTATCATTTATATTTGGCTTTATTAGTGAATTATTAACTATTACTTGTATTGAATATCTGACATCAGAGAGCCATAGCTGTCCTGTCCTGAAGTCCCTTAAATATGCTTAAAGTCCCTATTGAAAGCTTGGATTGGAAGCTTTAGCTACAGAGAGCCTAGCTAACTGATGCATCCTATAAACGACACAAAATAATATGTCAAATAACATTTAATTGTAAATACTGTCAAAAGTCCCCTAATGAAGATGATGCTTTGCCTTTTATTGACAAGCATAGTAATATTTTGAAGCCGTGCAGTCTTGAGATGGGCTCCTGGTGCAAACAAACATCAAGAGTCTTTATAGCACCACAAGACCATATAAGATAAGATGGAGAAGTGGTTTGGTGTGCGTTTGTTAAGTTTTGTAAAAATTTAAAATGTATTTTTAAGTTTTTGTGTGTTTTTTTATTGTAGATCCACACCAGTCTTTCTATCATGAGCATGCACTCTCATGTAACTTTGATGTAACTTTCTGCATGATGATCAAAGAAATGTTTGGACTGTGGCATCACTTCTTGTTCCAATCTAATATCTCATCTAAACAAGGTTTTCTGGAAAGCCAGTTTGGATGAAGCACGCTCTGTGGAAAAAAATGCACTCATTGATTAAACTGATTTGTTTCCAATCATGGAAATTATCCATCACTAGAAAATCAAATAAAATGTCCATCCCAAACTTTGTTAATAAAAGACAATTGAAATAATTTATGCACAATTCTGCATTCATTCATTTGATTATTCAGTCGTTGCCACATCTAGTCTGTGATGCTTCTGAGAAGCTGCTTGTTTTCCTGTTCCTTGAAGTGTCCACAGCTCAGTTGTGTTTCAGTGTTTGTTCTGATTAGTGTTGAAATTGTTTGAATTTAAATAGCAAATATTGGATGATAAAATAACCCGGGAAGTGGAAGCCTGGTTGCAAGAAGATCTGATGCCACAGCTGTTACTGCACTCACTCTCCATTTCAAAAGAGAGCTCTCCATCAGTACAGCTAATAATCGTGGCTGTGATTAATAATTAACCATTCGTGCAACTGTCTAGTCGCTTTTTAACGTATAGAAGATGGAGACAAACAGATAAACAGAAAAAAATCATGGGTTTTCTTTACATCACTTGTTTTAAAGGATGCAGCACTTTTATAAATGTTGAATTTTTTTTTTCTAACTAGGGAGAGATATGAAATCTCTGTGCCACAATTATGTTTTCTGAGGAAGTAAAGTTTGTTTTTGCAATCTAATGGAAGCTAATATGAAAGTGGCACAAATTGAACTTTGCTGACTTGTGGCTCAAGGCTTCAGAATATAAATTTTACTACAGACAAAAGATGTTTAGAGTCTGTTGGAAACAGCAGTTTTGTTTTATAATGCTACATTTGCCCGTCCTAATTATTGTATAGGTTTTTTTTTACCCCTAATTAATCATTCATTTTCTAACCCGCTTATTCCCCTTTTGGGTTCTGCCGGAGCCTATCTCCAGCACACATTGGGCAATTGGGGGGTGCGGGGGCATACACCCTGGACAGGTCGCCAGTCCATCACAGGACAACATTCACTCACACATTGACACCTAAGGGAAATATAGATTATTCATTAACCTAATCACATATTTATTTATTTATGCAAACACCTTTTCCCTCTTGAGCCCAATGATTAAAAACCTCCAGAATACTAATTATTTGTCAAAAGATTAGTGACAGATTATTTATTTCATTACTTTCATCACAAAACAATCAGAAATAAAAAAAAAAACTGTAGGTATTTTTTGTTGTTTTATTAGTTTTGTACTTTTTTGCTGTATATTTATGTTATTTAAAACATATGTAAATAATAACAGTTTCTTTTAGCAAAGACTGGAACATAATTATGTCTATGAGCAATTTGACACCAAAAAAAACAGAAAAACTATTTCAAACAATTTGTAAAACTCCTGCCAAAATTTAGCAAACCAATACAGGCTGCAAATCAGTCGCATCAAAGTTCCCTTCTCCCCTTTTAAGTTTGTCATTTCTGGTATATTATTTTCAATTGATGGTGTAATGAAAAGCTGAAATGCCAATTTTATGTCTTGAACATGAGTGACAGCTCTTTTGGGCCCTGAAACCATTTTAATAACATCAGCAGCACTTAGTCTACCCTGTCATTCAAGTGGGGAGCGGGACTATAATAAATGTCCATATTTGGAAGGTAATGTGTCTGCTGGTGGTCGAGAGATAACAGGAAGGTCAACTCTAGGAGTCTCATTCTCATCTGAGGAGGATCAGTGTCCGATAGGGGAACACAGAGGGGAAACGAGTTGTGATACTATTCCCCCCTCCTTTAAAGGTACGACCGCACACCTATCGTAACAGAAGAAGAAGAGGGTTTCAGGTAAAGGAGGGAAGGGAATACAGAGAAGTTCAGGGAATGAAGCGCATGTCCAATCAATGTAAATAAAAAGCAAATATCCAATCAATGAATTGCTCCTTTGTGTAAATATACAATCAGTGAGTGCTAAAGTTAGAGGAGGGCGGGACTTTTCTTGTTTCACTCAGCGAGTGAAGGAATGGTCTGCGCTATGAGGAAACGGCGTATTTTTTTGGGCTGGCTTTTGTGGCAAAGATGACAAAGAAGGAAAAAGAACGGTAAACAAAAGTGTTGTGTGCCAGCAATGTTTTGTCAGATGTAATTATGCAAAAGGAAACACAAGTGCTCTTCTTCACCGTCTTCAGACAGCTGTTCCTGGTTTCAGGACCCTAGGTGCCCATAACTTTTGCCTGCCTTAAATCCCTCTGTTCCTGCACCAATCCACTCGCTGCTGAAGAAGCTCATGCCCACCTTTCTACAAATGTTTATTTTATAGTTGTGAAAAGTTTATTTCATAAAGTGAAATGTTTTGTTGATCTGTCTTGATGTTTGATTTAGCAAAATAAAGTGAGTTCTATCAAACGGCCATTATTTATCTGTTCCTGCGATCCATACATAGAATGATTTAAAAAAAGTACAATTTGCTAAGCATTGTAAGTCGTGACACTCTGCCAGTCATTTGTTTACAAAGCTGGGAGGAACTTTACCTGAAATATCGGGTCACGTGATGAGTCTTGAGCCACCACAGGCGAGGTCAGGTCTGTGAGCTTTTTTGATCACTTAATATTAAGTAAATGTAAATTTTTAGGACGTCAATATTTCCTTAAAGTAGATTAGAGAGCATTCTGCTACTATTTAGACATGTTTTATAGTGAATTGTTGTTCAGAAGTAGTGTGAACGTCCCATCCAGATGTGCTCCCGTTAGGGGGCTTGATCATCTATGACAGACCGGACAGGTTGTACGAACAGTGAAGTGTTCGATATTTTACCACCGTTTTTATATTTTGAATAATTAAGAGTCATCTTTTTTTGCAATTTCCCCTACCTCAAATATCTGCACTGTTACTGTACTAGACATCTGCAGCTGCCTGGACGAGACTGAGATTTTTGTGCTCTACACATGAATTAACTCCTCAGATAAGAATTAATTAAACATCAGTCATCAAGTGCTCTCATTTGTCCAGACAGACACCTGGATAAAATTAAGAGCTGTAGAAAGATGGATGGACTACCAGTTTATAACCACATGAGGTGCTGTATATACCAATTCAATAATTAAGCACCAGCTTGACTGAATAAATTAAATGTGACAAGATTCAGCGCAGCGACGTGTTCATGAATATTTAAGTGTCTTGGAAATAGTTAATTTCATGCATCGCTATAATTTGCATATTGATGGATTTTTTTTTTGCCATTTGAAAACGCATTTGTATAAACAGCTAGAATTAAAAGTAAAAGCAAACTGAACCAATTTATCGAGAAGAGAGGATAGAATTCTACTTCTGAAATAGTAGAAAAGTTATTGAATGTTATAATACATGTATTAAATAGTTAGCAAATAAAATATCAATGTTTCATTTGCTGCTGGTCCTAAAAGTATCACATTTTAAATATACCTTCTTGAGATAGAACCATGAACTGAAATGCTTTTTGCCTAATCGGATTCAGTATCTATACTAAACTGTAGGCAAAAGCTGCTGAATAAGGGGCGAATGTAGAAATCATGAGTCTGGACCACCTGTACCTACTAGTTCTAATATTTTTGTGCTTGTCCTTTTTCCCACGAAGGAGGTATGGCTTTTTTCACTCCAACTCTTCCATTAGTATCAGTGCTCCAGACAGTAGATGAGTGTACCTGTGTCCCACTGGTTTCATCTGCTGAACAAGTTTTGTTTGCTGATCACTATACCTACAATCTTCAATGTTGCTCATTTTGAAACCCCAGCATGCTTTGAAAGCTTTGGGAGAAACCTTGTTGATGCATTGTAACTACTTTGTATCTTGTTGCTGTGCTCAATCTTGGTGGCAGATGTTGGCTGTTCCTCATTCAGGTTTAAACATTTTGCAGACCTCAAGTGACACCATTCAGAGAAAAGGCTTTTTCCGCATTTCTCATCCATATAGCATCTCTTTGTTGTAAGCTTTTTGAGCTGGTCTGTGGGTTGACTGTGACTGTTCTCACCATCTTGCATTTTTCTTGGTCTGTCACTTCAGACCTTAACTACAACTTTGCCTCTGGTCTTGCAGCTCCTCATAGTTGAAACCGGGAACTTAAATCTTTGAGAGCTTTCTGTATCCATCCTCTTAACCGTGATGTTCAACAACAATTTTTTTCATCTCGTCTGAGAGTTTTTTTTTAGGCTCCCATGCTGCCACTCTTTAGAGCAACTTACAATTGACCTCTTTTAAATTCTGTTTCATGATTGAATTCACCTGTGTATGGAGATCAAGGTTCACTGAGTCTACCAAACCAATTTTTCAGTCCTCATAAGTAGCGCTAAAGGTATTGAAATTGATAAAATTACAAGCATACTAAATTATGTTTGAATAATACTTACATATTTTCCATAAATAACTTGAACCTTATTTCACTTATGAAATGTCACTGTTTCTATCCGATATAATATATATTTAAAGTGGTCATAATAATGTTTTATTTTCACTAATATGCTGTTCACATTGGTCTATTTGTGTAGGAAATGTGATTCATTTACTCAAAAAGTCTCTTTTTTTTTTTTTTAAATCGCATTAAATTTTCTATCCCAGGCTTATTCTGGCAATGGGATGAGATTTTGATTCAGAAAATGTTGTAACTACTCCCCAGTTACTCACCTATTGGTTAATGATTTTGCATAATCAGACAGTAATCAAGTTACTGTCTGAAGATCAACGTAGATGTGAGCGAGATTAGAGTGATTAATTGCGTTAATTACCCTATCAACCGTTTACTAAAGCAACAATGATATACGCTGTAATGACGTTTGGAGGAAACATTATGCTATACCTCTTTGAGGCAGAATCTGATGATGATCAGAGGGTGACACACCTTCACCACAATTCTGTAATTATTCAATGCATATCAACATGTTCTATGCCTGGGATTCCCAAACTTCAGAAGAAATAATAAATACAGTAGAACTGTAGATTAATGAGCCACTAAAGAAATGACTTCATTACCCAAGACCAATCAGAGACAAGGATTGAGTGGAGCATGTTTTTATTGGTTGATCTGATCTTAAGTATTTGTACCGCTCTGCCTGGAATGAGCCAGATACTTTTTGAGTGAAAAAAGGCAGAAACAATGGATATTAGACGGTTTTTCAGCTAAATAAAGCCATGAAAGAAGGCTACCAATATAACCCCTATCCCTCCTCTGCACATGTCCAAACCATCTCAATCTATTTCCACAAAAAAAAAGTATGATAAAATTTACTATAATTTAGTTCCCTAACCTCATCCTTGTATTAAGTCATACTCCAACATCTTTTTGCGTGAACCCTTCTGTTAAGAAATCAGTTCATAATTTAGTGTCTATGGATTTCACGTCATCTTGAGTGAATCCTAATCTCCTTTATTTTCCTGCACTGCCACAAAAAAATTAGTGACACTGGGTGGGCTGAGGAAAAAGGGTCTGACCAGTGATGGACTGTGAGATTGTCCAGCCCTGGAGGTGAAGATCCACTGGAAAGAAAGAGTTTGTTGTGTTTGCTGCAGCTCCATCAATGTAATCACTCTGACTGTTGCTGCTCTAAATCACTGCTGCTGCTGAAAGAGCGACTCGGACTGCCTTGAGGCATTCTGGGAACAAATAGCTTCAGCTGGCCAGGTGATGAGGACCAGGAGGAGACACAGGCTTGTTAGAGATCAGTCGTTCAGTGATTTTGTGGGCAGGCAGGATCAGCAGCTGTGTGTGCAGGTGGATTATGCTGCATGTCAGTTCTGCAAACTGAACACTTTTAACCAAAGCACCAGTTGGATGATGCTGCGTAAGTTTTGTTTAAGCACTTTTGTTCTGAGCAAAGGCTAATCTTTTTTTGCTGAAGTTGAGATGATTACTGCAAAGTTGCAAACAGATGATACAATGTGGCAAGCCTCACAAAAGCTTCAAAAGTGCCATTTCAGTATGACTTTTGCAGATGCTTTGTAAAATTGTATTTCGGGTATTTCAATTATTGGCGGTATGGTGGTGCAGTGGGTAGCATTCTACTTGAAAAGGTTGCTTGTTCGAAGCCAAATGATGGCCTTCCTGAGAGGATGGATGTTCTCACCATGCTTATGTGGAATTCCTCTGACATAATTTCAGAAAGGAAGTGTGTTGTGAGGTTTAGTGTAAGATTCTTTTACAAATACCCAACAGTACAGAAGTATATGTATGATGTCATGTATGATGTCATGAGGCTGTATTTTCCACTAGTGCGGACCAGAGCGATCAGTGTGGTGTGAATGAGGAGTAAATTTGCGGATGATTGCAACATTGTATCACTTGTTTCTCTTGGTCCGGACCAAATTAAACGAACTGGAGTTGTAAAGTGTTATCCATTAAGTGTAATCCGCTTTGTACATGCTTGGTTGGGTGCCATGAATGTTCTGCATGTTCCCACCGTGCTTGCGTGGGTTTCCGTCAGGTTCTCCGGCTTCCCCAAAAAACTTGCAGTTAGGTTACTTTTGAATACTCTTAATTCCTCTTAGTGTGAAAGTGACATGTAGTGACTGATCAGAGGAAATTGTGGTCTGCATTTCACCCATTCAAAACAGCAGTGAACAAACACACTGTGCTCATCTAACCTTAGACTCCCAAAGGAGCTATGATTTGAACCAGCAACCTTTTGACCCCCAGTCAATCACCTTATCCACTAGGCCACCACTGCCCTACTCCGGTTTCCCCCAAAATCTTAAAAATATGCGGTTTGCTTAATTGAATACTCTACATTCCCATTAAGTGTGGATGTGTGAGTTGCCCTGCAGTGGACTGTGACCTGTCCATAATGTACCCCTGCCTTTAGCCAGCAGAACCCTGTGCAAAATTGTAAAAATCATTTTGGATTGCGGACAAACAAGAAATACGTGAGATGTGTAATTTTAGAAAGGGTGTCGCGAGGTTCGGTGCAAGTATACTATAGAGAAAACCAATAATACATGTTTGGACAGTTTATAAACATTCATTGCTTGTGAAATTTTTTATTCAGAATGTGAATGCACATCACTTCAGCTTTAAAACATTCGCATAATGCAAGAGGAAAAAAGATCTTGATCCATTTCTGCATATATTTGTTAGACTCTCAGGGGAGTAAGTCATTGAAAAGGCCTTAAATGTTAACACTCAATTGGCTTCTTTAATGGAATTTACACATTATACACCCGTTGGGTTTGGTCTGTGAGAGCCTTTCAAGTTTCTCCAGTACATTACCATTGCGATGTAGTAAACATATGTTATAGTCTCCTGATAAAACTTAATGATGTGCTCCAGTGAGCTACTGTACTATTCAGCAATTTAGAGTGTTTTAGCTGAGTGAGCTGGTTTCAAGGTAGCGAGGGTTTTTAACCATTTTGTTTACCATCTGTTTACCGTTTGCATGAATGAACCTTTAATATGGCCATCAATTTCAAACTAACCAAAAGCCATTTTGCCATTTACCTTTTGCAATTTTTCTTTAACGCCTTAGTATCTTGTGTATAGTATGACAATAAAACAGGCCTTGTTGGATGTCAGATAATGCTTAATAGTTTTAGTTCATGTTAATACATACTATTATTCTAAAACTAAATGACGTTTCCATGGATTGATGGTGAGATTTTTCACAAATACTAACATTTTTTCAGTGATCCATCAGTTGGTAAATATTTAGCTAGCATTTGTATGTCACTCTCATTATTATAATCTGTTATCAGTGACATGTCATATATTTGACAGGGCTAAAAATAAAAATAAATGTGTTGAACCTGCACTGTTCAGTGTAGAAAACAGCCTGAATTTAGAGTATGAATAGCAAAACATTAAACTGGTGCAGCTTTGTTAACTGCAAGTCTCCATTTGCAAATATGTCCTAAAATTAGTTCCCTCTTGTGAATGAGAAAAATTATTTATAGCTTCTGATATACAGTGGAAATTGATTTTATTACATGCAGTGACAGATAAACCAGAATAGCATTATCCTTTGTTTGTTGATTATGTAAACATACACAGCATGTAGAAAACTTGGGTCTTTTGAAAGATGAAAAACTGCAAGCATCTAACAAGAACTAGCTCTAAGCAGAAACACAGCTACCTCTGTTTCAGGGGGCAGGGCCAGGTAACTCAAACATTCCAACAAAGAAATGCCCCCCTCATCAGACTATGAGGCCCGGTCCATTAATACCAGTGTGTTTTGAAAAGGGGGAGTTTTCATGTAAACTTGCATTTTTAAATGGAAGTCACAGCCCTACATGGACAGTGAAACAAAGGCATTACATGCCAGAGGAAGACTACACACTCAGAGTGGAAGGCACATATTTCTGCCTTGACAAGCAATAGGTCGGTGATGCTGCCCCGGCCTTGTTACGTGCACACACAAGACAGGAGCAAACCAAATTTACCTACGTTATAGTATTACCGCTCGAGAACGATAATATTCTTCTGCATGGTATGAGAGAATGGCCTCCCCAATAATTGTTTGGTGAAATCTGGGGTGATGAGGATAGGAACCAAGGTGAATCTGAAGTGTGTCTTGACCAACATGGTGGAAATTAAAGGAAGTGCAGTCTGATCGAAATCTCCGAAAAACCACCTTTAGAAATTGGCAAACCCAAGAAAGCATCTGAGGGTGATGCAAGACTACCCGAACTGCCCACTAAGAGACTGCCCAAATCTTTTAGGGGTCCACAGACACCCCTCTGGCACTGAATACTGCACTTTTTTGCATAAACTAATAATAAGTTCTCGAGTAACCTCTGAAGGACTAGATAGACTTTATATTTGTGAAGAAAATCAGGATGTCATCTAAATAATCGAAAGCATGTCATATAATAGATTGTTGATTATTGCTTTAAAGATAGCAGGGGCATTGCTAGGCCGAACAGAAGAACATGGTACTTGAAGTGCCCGAGAGGCGCGTTAAAGGCAATCTGGCGGCAGCTGAGGTGATAAGCTTTACGCAGATCTAATTTGGTGAAATTGACTACTGTAGCAGGACGGGTTATTGATACCAGGCTCTGCATATCCTGCCAACAGCGTCTCGCTGTAGTGGAACATACTCAGCTGGGCGGTGAGATCAGTGGCTTGGGCTTGGAGGCTCTGCTTGGTGTAATGGGTTGATGTGAGTTATTCGTTGTGGCAGCCCAGAAACACCCATTTTCTCCTCAGTGCATTTTGAAACAGGTTTTCTCTTGCTGGGTCCATAACTGTTAAACTGTTTTGTTAGGTGCGTAAGTAAGCACAGAGAACTCAATTGCAGGATCCTCTGATTTATTCGATGCTTAAATGCCGGTGGCTTAAATATTAATGCATAGATCGTTTTCAGGTCAAATTAACAGCAAGCAGTCTGGAGGACTGAATTATCACTCAATGATGCCATTCGGTAACAGCAAGCGAGCACAGCAAACAGTCTTCAGGAGTACATACTCAGGTCGCCATGCACAGGTTATCTAGCAGATGAAAGCCAGCAGGGCTGTGGTGAGCTTCCCAGTTCCCGACAACCACAGTCTCATGAAAGTATAGAGGTAATAACTCACAGCTGGGGCAAACAAGACACAGATCCAGGACAAGACTCGAAAACAATTGATCAGTTATATACTGTGGTACCCTGAGATACGAATGCTTTGAGTTACATGTTTGACATACGAACAACCACAAGCACTTCTGCTCTATTATCCGCTTGTTTGTATGACGTCGTGCTGCGCTTCCGGATCCTGTCACTCCTATTTGCCAGTGCAAAAAGGGTCTGCTACGCTTCAAAACACTTTAGGAGAGTGAAACATTATGTATAGATTACCAATAATGTGCTAAAACAAATGTGTTTTACTATCAATTAATTTTAAATTAAAAACATTACTTGAGTTTTCCAATTTTTTCATCTACTTATACTGTTGTTTCTGAGAGCCGTTGCACGGATTAGGCGTTTTACATGTAAAACTTGCTTCGAGATACGAAATGTTCGAGATACCAACATCACCTTGGAACGGATCAATTTGTATCTCAGGGGACCACTGTATTTGCATTCAAGTCAATGGAACTTTCTTAGTAGTGTGACTGCCGGGTTATGAGGAGGAAAGGGAAATAGGGAAATATAAGAAGGGCGTCTGATTAGAGCAAAACACATTCTAATCAGATGGTAGAAGGGTTTTTTTATTATTTGTTAAGTGCTCTCGAAAGAGAAAGACAAACGGAGGAATCTAGCTAAGAAAATGTGGTGCTTATGAACCCAAAACACAACCCCCTTCCACAAACAGAATGTAAGGCACCTTTTCAGCCCTTTGTGAAAACATCATTCCATTTACTGGTGCATTGAATTGAGTTATAGATGAGTATTTCAAAATCACAACGAACCAAAACAGATAAGGTAAAATGAAGTGTCATGAGAACAAACACATTAGGGTTCTGGAGTGATCTAGCCTTAATCCCACTGAAAATCTATTGAGGGACAAAGGATAAAACTGCTTTATAAAAAGGAGGCAGGCGAAATCCTGAGATGTGTGCAAACCTGATTGCCAACTACAAAACGACAATGCCACGAAAAAGGAAAATGTGCATAAACGATGTAAACCTATTTACTGATTAAATCCACTATTTACTGAATCAATGGCATTGCATTTATCTGTCAAAAATGGGACACGCAATCGGTTGGCATTAATGGACCATCCAGCAGACTGATATCATTGCACAACTTCTGAAATGTTGTTTAACCAAAGTCTGTCATCAAAGTGGCTTTGGTCTTGACCTGCTGCGTTCCCAAAGAGCAGTCTTCCGCCTCGTAAAGCTAGATCATATGAATGCGAGTATTGCCTTTTATCTACATGTTCTAAGACACATATAAATTATTATTTACGAAAAAGTTCTTCCCATAATGCAGTAACTTCTATTTTTCTTTTGATATTTGGCACCAGTTTATCAGGAAGTGATCATTTTGTTCTCTTGGACTCATTGGATGGAAACTCATTTTTTATTGGCAAATATTTTATACTTTATTTCAGCTTTGCCCATAAATTTAATTTGTATCGTTGGATAAAAAATAACACACTCAGTGTTGAGATCAGGGCTCTGTGGGGGCCATCCCACCACTTTTTTGTCCGGTACATCTTGTTCTTCTTTACACTCAAGTTAGTTCTTTGTAATGTTGACTGTATGTTTGGGGCCATTGTCCAGCTGGTAGTACCTGACAAACTCCTATAACACCAATAATCCTGACCAACTCTATGTATAAATAAAGCCCCAGACATCACTTAGCCTTGTTCCCATGTTGAAGGTAGACCTTTTGACTGCATCTCTTCCATGAAGATTCTTTCAAGACTAACCTCCACTTTTTTTCTGCCAGTTCTTATGGACATATTTGTTTCAAAGGGTTTACCAGTGCAAAAAGGGTCTGAAACGCTTCAAAACACTTTAAATCAGTTTTAAATCGAGTGAAACATAATGTATAGATTACCAATATTGTGCTAAAACAAATGTGTTTTATTCTGTTTTATTATGTTTTAAGGATTGAAGAAACGCTACTCGTTTTTTTTGGTTTTCCAATTTTTTCATCTACTTATGCTTTTGTTTCTGAGAGCCGTTGCACGGATTAGGCGTTTTACATGTAAAACTTGCTTCGAAATACGAAATATTTGAGATACGAACGTCACTCTGGAATGGATTAATTTCGCATCTCAGGGTACCATTCCAGTCAAGTTCTGTACTGCACTTTGTGTGTTTTCTTGGCCAAACACTGCATCTATAATGCCAGGTTCTTAGTGTTTGATACCTATCTGCTTTGAAATCTGTGGGAAAGACCTTGTTGGTGATGTATAACTATTTTGTTAATTGGTGCCTTTCAATTACCGGTAATTCATTTTCAAATTCACCTTGATAGTAGAGTTTTGCAGTTCCTCCTCTAATTTTAAACCTCCTACACAGATGTGTCCATTTCATTTCATAACTGGGTTTTAACCTATATGTGACGTTGATGATCATTAGCACCTGTTTGTTAAAATTGGTTTATCATCCAACTATTGTCCCAAAAAAATTACCTCACATTGCATAGCTGATATCAAGCATAGCTATCAGAATTGATACGGGCTTGAAGGCAAAAGGTAATACGATTTATTCTGGAACCAGCCACTTGATTCAATATTGTTGTATAGTTTTTTGCTATTGTATTTCATTAAGAAAGAAAATATATATTAATGTGTTGGATTTTTTCCATTCATTCATTTTCCAACCTGCTTATTTATTCCCTTTTGGGGTATACAGCGCACATTGGGCAAGAGACGGGGGCACACCCTGGACAGGTCGCCAGTCCATCGCAGGGATTAATTTATTGAAAAATATATTTTGGGGATTTATGGCATTTTTTGCATTAAAATTCAAATAAATCTTTAATTATTAAAAACTTGATTTTACAGTGTTTACAGCATTTTTTCATACCTGCCTACAACTTTTGCACAGTATAATATTTTTATGAGTCATTTTCATAAGGTGCCTTCTTTATGTGTGGGGTGATGATATGAACATCGTCATCAAGAATGACCAATGTTCATTTCCTTTTTTGCAGGTCACTGGGGCAGGTGTACGGGCGAAGAATGTGGTACCGGTGGAGTTCAGTCCAGGATAGTTTGGTGCATACACTCAGAAGGCTGGACCACACACCATTCAAACTGCCGCCATTCAGACAAACCAGAGACCCAGAGGCCTTGTTTTAAGGTGTGTGAGTGGCACCAAGACCTATTTGAATGGGAG
Organism: Danionella cerebrum; assembly: GCA_007224835.1. Lineage (NCBI taxonomy): Eukaryota > Metazoa > Chordata > Actinopteri > Cypriniformes > Danionidae > Danionella > Danionella cerebrum. The sequence continues at coordinate 145,857 of SRMA01025377.1, read as the reverse complement.
GAGACAGAATGGGGGCCATGTGTTCTAGCCCTCTTCCAGTCCAACGAGCTCAAACCGAGGACTACAGAGTGCATCACGGCCCAGCACGGTATCCAAAGACGGAAAGTCCATTGTGTGCGCACCTCAAACCGTACATCAGTCACTGAGAGAATATGTGAGTTCTTCTCCCCTCGCCCAGTGCTTGAACAGGCCTGCTTGATCCCCTGCCCCCATGACTGCATCGTGTCCGAATTCTCCTCCTGGTCAGGATGCAGTCAAACATGTGGAGCGGGTCTCCAACATCGAACCCGGTATGTGCTGGCAGCACCAATGTATGGAGGTGCTAACTGCCCCAACCTTACCCAAACAAGGACCTGCACAAACTTCTCACCTTGTCCAGTTGGTGAAAGCGAACATCGCTACAGCCTTAAAGTTGACTCTTGGAGCGAGTGCAAGCAACCACAGCACAAGGGGCTTTGGATGAGCGGAAGAACAATGCTGGACTTCAACACTGGAGATACAGAGAGGAACATAGTGAAACGACACATCCAGAGCTCCCAGCACCACCATCACCACCCGCATCACCACCACCTTGGTCTCAAGGGCTTGGATGTTGAGATTGGATACCAAACACGACAAGTGCGCTGCATGCGAAGCGATGGAAAAAACGCCATGTTGAGGTAAGAATAGACGAATTGAGATTCATCAAGCATGTCCGTTCAATTGTAAATAATCAGTTTACAAGTAAAGCATGGGTAAGAGAGCAAAAAACCCTCCAGGAGCACCTTCTCTTTTAAGGTATAAATCCCAGATTGTGCTCTTGAAAGCAGGGTGCCGCTGCTGCTGCTCATGTGAAAGGAATCGCTGTGCAGCTGGAGTTCTGAAGCAGATCCTGGTAAATCAGTTAGTCTTCTATTAATCTCTTTTCTGCTGTTGTGCCGTACAAGGTGAGCAGAGAGAGGGGCTGAGGGGGGGGGGCTTTTCTGAAAGCAGCATTGGCAGCATGGGAGAGAAGAGCACACGTCTGGACTGTTGGATTCCAGTTTAATCCGAACCTTCAAACGTAATTGGGCCTTGATTTTAATTTCAACATAGGTTAGAATTCAGCGTTTTTGGGATGTGGCTCATCCTTCTCTTGGAACGAGAATAGATTTCCTGAAAACTGTAGATAATGAATGCGGAAACCAAGAAAGGCTTTGAACAAGGCTTTAAAGATGCCTCCTGTGCAAAATATTGATTCTCAAGCAGACGGTCGTGATGAAAGTTTTAAGTCTCGAATGTAGACTTTAATGTCTTTGCCTTTGTCCTGCACATCTACTTCAGTCTTCACTTAAAAGTTTAATGCGTTATTGATTTGGAAAATGTAGATTTTTAAAGGCATCTTCATCTAAATTAAATTTTGTTTTCCAGAGCGCTATAACTCCATTTTGATGAATTTGGGTAAAAATGTGTGAGGAAAATCTAAATCTTAAACTGTCATAAAGCATCTCCAATGCATGCAAACATAAAAATCCAGATTTTGATATTTAAAGATTTATTTATAAATATGTTGTTGTTTTTTTTCTCAAAACACGATAACTCCATGGCCCAAGTTTTTACAAAACTCTACAAATCCATATAATAAATGAACATCTTTATTTCTTTTTAAAGTAAACAACAACATTGATAATGAATCAAGTGACTGGTTCCAAAAAACATCAGTTAAACAATGTCAGAAACCACACGCCGATATTGGACCCACTGCTTCGAACTGTAGAGTTAACTACTGTCCGCGTCCACAGTAAAGTGAAAAATGGTTCCGAGTCAGTTCCGTCTTCATTGAATGATTATAAAACGATTTGACTAAAACTTTTGACAGGTGGCATTTTCCCACCTCCAAGAGCCATTCGAGTAAAAAAAACGATGCTCGACTGGCGTTTATCACGGTTTAAAAAACAAAATGTACAGACCAGGATTCCATTACACTGCAATTATTGTGTATTTTAGAAAATTGATTATGGGCTTTTCAAACATAAACACACAGCACTAATTCTTTTTTTTGTGTGTTTTTCACATTTGGAACCAAAGTCTTCTAATGTACCTACATAAAAATATTTGAAAAATATTTTGAAAATATTTCAATGCACTTTTACATCTGTTTTTATGTAAAAACTAAAACATAATCCCAAAAGTTCTAAAAATCTTTTAAACATGAGTTTTGAGTATGTCTGAAGAAGCTTTAAAATACACTTTCTTTGCTAAAATTATTCGCAGGACTGAAAAAAAATGCTGCTTTCATTAACAATTCTTTCATTTTCACTGCGAAAACTGATAACAAACATGTTTTTTTGTGTTTTATGATAAAATAAAAATGAAAAAATTATTTTGTGCCATTGTGTTTTTGGCCAGAGCTTTGAAAAACACAACCATATCACAGATCTTGTGCTTCTAAAGGTTATCCCTTCTTATCATCACTAGATTTAGGTTTGTAAACAAAACTAAAAGACAATTGCGCATTTTGTCACATTTTAATTTGAATTACCCCACATTATGTGTTGTAACTCTGCAATGTTTATTTAAAACCAAAAATATCAAAGCTAAAACCTTTTTGAAGCAAACATCTAAGGGTTAAGCAATAAGCCAACCTTTGCACAGCAAGTAACTTTATTTAGTCTCATTCGTACATACTTTTGGAATAAAAAGTACATGCAGATAACTATAAATCAAGAAGAGCTTAAACAGATTCTTGATGGGTTGGTTTAAAGAGGCTTTAAAACAGGATTATGCCTTGTTAATCCACATCATAGCTAATACTTTTACTTGCAAACATCTTCATTACTCCAGACATTGTCACCTATCTCTAATAAATGGAAGATGCAAAACTCTTGGTTGTTTCTGCCTTTTCTTCATTTTTTTTTACATCACTATGGCTCAAAATGAATTTCCCAGCCTTTTCCTTCCCAGTTGAAAGTGATAGGTTGTTTGGGTCATCTACGGATAGTTTCACTACAAGCTCTACAGCACAAGAAAAGGGCTGCAGAGTGATCAAGTGCTCCCTCTCAAATGAACATATTCATTTGCAAATCTTCCATGCATGCTGAATCAAACAGCGATTTGAATATTTCCCACCTGAGTTCATTTCTGCAGTTTTTCCAATTATGCTCAAATTATCGTAGAAAAATGAAGTGAAAATGAATGCTAAACAAGCAGATTATTAAATAAGCAAGACACGGAATCTGGTTTCTCGTGCATGCAAACTGCTAATTAGATCCAATTTGCTATGCTTTTTTTAAATTTAATTTTGCAAGCATTAATTTGTACAATGCAAAGGTGATTCCTGATTTAGATGTTCTGTGATAAGTGTCCACAGATGGATGTTAGTGATGTAAGTGCTTCACTGCACATTTTATAAGCTACCGTACCGTGTACCGTGACCTGATGCACATAATATACAACTTTCACATTTGTGACAACTACAGTGTTGGTTCAAAGTAACACTCTAAATGTGACTCTTAAATCTAAATTTAAATTTTAAGTTTCTCATTCTTCAACACTCCCAGAATCAAAGCTTACTGTTTTGAAATCTTTAGAGGCATTTCCCACTCTTGTATATCATTATATTGGATTAGATCAGAGGCATTTAGATTCAAACTAATCAAAAGGCATTGTTTTTGACCAGAGAAGTAAAAATACAACACTTTGATCATGTTGAATTGAGATGCGTGATTGTGTTGATTTGAGTAGTTCAAATTTATTCGTTCTATATACCAAATTTAAGTTCAATATTCCCAAACTCATACATATTAAATCAATTATGTATGATTACACTTCCATTAGACTTCAATGAAGGAATCTGCCCTGCTTATAGTAAGTAATTAGTATGAAGCAAATTCTGGGAATAGTTTTACATTTTTAATTTGCCATACATCAATACAAGCCTTATATCACATTTGAAGTTATATGAACATTCAAGAGATGTAGAAATCCATACTTTTTCACATAATTTTCTGCATAAATTGCATTCTTCTAGCTGTATGTGTGTGTTTCACAGAATTCTTTGGAACAATGGTACATTTATTTGTCTATGTATTATCATTGCTTAGTTTTTGAGATAAAATGGAAAAGCATGCGCAATTTTTAGTAAACATACAATGAATTTCAAAACAAACTATTTTCAATTGTATAAAGTAATATATATTGTAGCGGGTTCAAGGCCACGCAAGGCACTTTATTAAAAATGTGGCGCACCAAATAAATAATTAAAAGTCACTCAGTTGCTTCCTGGAGATGTGATGGGTAGGCCATATGAGCATGGCTCCGTGTAGTGCGCTTGGAGTGCTCCATGGTGCTTTCACCCCGCTTAGTCCAGCAGTGTATAAGTTTCTAGACCAGAGATGTTTGATCTTGCCTTGATGGTCCCTTCCTGTCCTGCTTAGGAGCCACCACACAGTGGAGTAGGTTCTTCGTATGGGCTGGACGAATTTATGTAGTTATTTATTTATTTTTACCATGGACCAGTTTGCATTAATTACGTCAGCACAGGAGGGTGTGAAAAAGAAATGGCGGAGTGAACAAGAGATAAAGGTGAGAGTGAAAGATTCAGAAGTGTAAAGAATACCTACCTGAACATACCATAAAATTTTGTTATAGTTTGTGCAGTACAGCTTGTTGACTACTGTTGACAAACTGTTTGACTACCTCTTAAAGCTCATCAAGAGAATTCCAAGAGTGTGGAAAGCATTAATCAAAGCAAAAGGTGGCTACTTTGAAGAACCTAGAATTTGATACAATGTATACAATACATGTGTTAATTCATAGTTTTGATGCCTTCGGTGTGAATCTACAATTTTCATAGTCATGAAACTAAAGAAAACTGTTTGAATGAGTGTGTCCAAACTTTTGGTCTGTACTGTCTCTTAGCAGCCACAAACAACACTGAAGGGATCTTCGAACACCGCTCAAGTTCATTGATTATTATGTCTGAATGAGTTTTTTTTTTAAGTGAGTTCAGAGTGCATGGTTTTAGCCCCAATTCTGAGTCGCTTACAGGTTTTCTGAATCTCAGGCTGTGTTGCAATCTCTAGTTCACTGTGTTGCACAGTCAATCTGGATACGTCTGAGACTCAGAATTGTAGACTGTGTTCCCACTGGAAAAAACATCTTCAATAACCCACAGCCAATGAGAGAGCAGCATGTGGAAGCTGGGGAGGAGTTATATAGGCATTGACAGAAATATCAAACAATGGCTCCAGTTCAGGTTCTTTCTGTCTATTTGGACCCAAGAAATGAAAAAAAAGTGTGCTCCCATTTTGATAATAATCCCAGTGTTGTGTCCAGTCTTGCACTTGTGATTGCACCTTGAATTGTTTTCAAGCCACTTCTCACATGTGTTTGGTGTCAAGATGTAGTTTGCGGACATGGACAAAGTCTGCACTTATTCTTATAGTCATGCAGTGTGAAATCCTCTGTCGCTGACCTCTCATGCAGGATGCTGCCCCAGTTAGTCATGCAGTGTGAAAAGGTCTGAGACACGACTACTCTGAAAATCCTGCAGTTTGAACTTAGCATTAGTACACAACAGAGAGTCACATTTTACACTGTAAAATATGGAAAGTATTAGTTTTTCTGATTCTATTATCTATGATAAAACACCAAGCCATAGAAACAAGAACCAATCTACTCATGTGCAATCATCAGAGAAGGGTATTTTGAAACAATTTGTGTCCCATAGTATTTCCCCTATGTCTCATATGTAAATAATTTTGTTTTTCTCCATAGTCTATGTACCCACGACAACGGCTCCGAAACATTTCAGTCTTGTATTATGCCCAGAGACTGTGAGACATCCGAGTGGTCGGATTGGAGTCCATGTTCAAAGACATGCAGAGCATCAGATATGTCACCGGGTTTTCGAGTGAGGACTCGAAGCATAACACAGACTCCCATCGGCCAAGGCAAAGAATGCCCAGGACTTGAAGAAAAGGAAGCATGCAACATCATCGGAGATTTGCTTCCAATCTGCCCTAGGTTTGTATGTCATCCTCACAGATAAAAAAAAGCCTTATCCAATGAAGCGTTGCAAAAGATTACAAGAAGCTAATTAATGAGATTAGACATTAGATCAATAGATGTGGACCGTTATTTCAGTCAAAACTCTGGTTTATGCATCATAACACTTTGTTTAGTTGATTCATTTCATCCCTCTTGGAAAACAGGAAACTAAGCCTATTAGTATCTTTCCACTGCAGCTCTCCACAACCTTTCACACAAAGAAACTTTTTTTTAGAAAAGCCAGGAATGAGATTATGAGACTATAGAGCAGGAACAAAGGATGAGTATTTCACCTCAGCAAGCCTTGTTTCCCCAGGTATGAGTGGAAGAGCACAGATTGGGGGGACTGTCAAGTAGCTCCTCTTCTGAGCCAGCAGGACAGACGGCTGAACAATATTAGCCTTCTTTGCGGTGGAGGGATTCAGACCAGGCAGCTGTACTGCATCCAGGTTCCAGATAACTCCAGCCCTCATCACAGAAAAGAGGGTAAGGTGCATTCGTGGACCTGACTCTGAACTGTTCAGTGGATGTATGAATTATATATAATCTACCTGTGAATTTATGATGGACAGGTCATGTTACTGTTGTACAACCAAACATGAGACTTTTGATAATCCAGCATACAATAAGTAGGAAGGCTTTGAAGTATAGCAGCTGTCTTTTCTGCTTGGAAAAAGATCAGTTATTTTGTTATGTGTGCCACTACAGCCTTTCACTGAGTAGGTTGCTGGTTTGGTTGAGGTAGGGCTAGGCAATAAATCAATTTCATTGATTAACTCAACTTTTTGGTGTACATTGCCTGGATCACCTTCTGCCCCTTGCGTTTTCCATATATTTCGATACTGTAGCGGGTCATGAGAAATACAGACACACACGCTCTGGTTAATGTTGCACAGGGCATGTTTATTTAAAATATGGCACCATAACCAAGGCTTAACGGGCGGCTTGACACTCAGTGAGCTCTCTTGGGGAGCAAATATCCAGCTAACCACGGTGACTAAGCAGGCCCTGTGATGATACTGAAGACCCGGTATGTGGAGCACCTCCTGGGCTCCTTCAGCTCATGATGGCTCTCACGTCATACATCCCTTCCCATTGCGCTTAAAATCCGCTGCTGGCAACGCTGATCTTGCCCCACACCCTGTCACATCAGCTCACTTAGGGCAAGAGGCAGGGATACACCCATGACAGTTCGCCAGACCAGCACAGGGTAACACAGATTTACTCACACATTCACACCAAGGGTCGAATTTAGATGATCAAATTAAAATAACCGCATATTTTTGGGATTGTGGGGAAACCGGAGGAAATACAAACTTCCAGTAAGTAAGGTCACTGGCGAGCCTTGAAACGACAACCTTCTAACTCGTACTACCACCTGCGCGATCATACCGCTCATGCAGCTTGCATTTCTTTTACAGAGAGCATATGCTAGTGTATTTGCTCTAGGTGGGAAATCAGTCAAACTTTTTCAGGTTTTGACTAGAGTTTGCAGTAAGCATGAATAAACAAACATGCACCGAAACCTGATTCCAAGCTTTAAGATATGGTAGTAACTTGGAGTCACCTTTATGTGAAATGAATTTTTAGGGGATGTACTGCCCAGTTAAAGCAGTGTTTGGCTAGTCTGAGACAAGCCGGTCTGAAAAAGGCATACAAATGAACATTGCCCCTCTCAATCAATGCTGTTTGGGGATAAAGATCAATGAACATCAACAGTGCTGTTTGGTTTGCACCTGACCCAGACCACTCTCACTGAAGGGAACAGAGTGAAGTCAAAGAGAGATACTTGCAGGAGGTTTTGATCACTAGTTTGGCCACAAAGGAAACTGATGCAAAGTCAATTCAAAATCATTCAATTTCTTTGCAAAATGTTCTGGGCCTTATTGGTTCAGTATGTCTTATTCAAGGAATTTCAAATTGTATCAATTTGCTCATCACTTTCCATTTCTGCTGACATCTCTTACAAACTTAAACTGGGAAGGTTTTAGCAATAGTGGAATGGTTATTAAATTTAATGATGCATTGAACATTTATTCTCATTATGGCTGCTATTATGTATGGACTATTATGCTGTGCTTCAACTAAATTGCTCATTAATGCAGCTCAGTTTGATATATTTCCCAGTTTTGGTATTAAAATGTTCTTAAAAACTATTTGTTTTTAACAAGTGTTCAATGAAAACAAGAACACCATGGTATCATTTAATAGTAAAAATATTTTATAACATATTGTCTGGTTAATTTTTGATATAAAACAGGAAGTTACATCACAACCAGGAATGTACACACTCTTTAAATGACATTTGGTTTCTTGCTTCTTTGGACATGAAGCCTCTCTTCATTCCCCTCTCCCTTGCTCCTTTGTCTCTCTTTCCCCAACACAGAATGGTATTAAGCTGTTAGCATCTTCAGTGTTTAAGCAAGGTAAAGCTTTCTGTTAGATCTTCTTAAACCTTGCTTCCAGAGTCTTCTGTAATGGGTTATGATCAATAGTCCAATAACACCATGAAGCAGCGTTCAGGTTGATCAAGGTGCTGAACAAAATTCAACTAATCACTGACACCTTCCCAGGTGCTAAGTCACTGAAGTTCCTTCTGTTTGTAGATGTGAAAAGATTAAGCATGTTTTGGTTATTCTGTTAAAAAACATCCTACACAATCACCTCATTTATCTAATCATGTTTCTTTTCTCGACTATGATGTAGTGTCCCGGCCTGTAAGTGGGCATCTGTGCACAGAAGACTCGCCTTCAATGTTGCAGCCTTGCTCCATTCCATGCCCAAGCCTGTGCCTGGTCTCATCCTGGTCCTCCTGGGGGGCCTGTATCCACGACAACTGCATGGAGACACATGGCAGAAAAGGTTGGACAGCATGACATCTTGATCTTGTTTTAGTTTAAGCAATACATTTTATTTGTGTTTACTGATTAAAGAAATCCTCCTCTCTGAGTTAAACACTTAGAATTTTAAATATATTCCACTCCTGTTGAGAGGTGATTGTATCTTTTTCTAAAGAGAGCTGCCGACTGATATCCAGAGATTTTAGCAAACGGCAAACTGGTGTGTCTCCAACAAGTCTGCAGTAGAGATTTCCGTTTGCTCTTTCACAAGTTAAAATTTTCACATAAGAACATAAAACTGTAATGAAAAGCCACTTCGGGTTATATTTGACATTATTTGCAAATGTCTTCAGCAATCAGACAAGTACTATTAACGGGTTACAAAGCTCATTTTAGAAATCATCAAAATCAGCAGGAAAAAGTACAGCTACAAAGTACAAAACAGGAAGGAAAAGCCCCCAAAGGAAGAATGAGTCGATTTACGAAACAGGTGGAAAAGAGACAAACAGATTCCATGATTCCACAGACTCTACTCATTGAAAATATTTACATTATGAGAAAAGTTACTGTTGAAAAATACTTCCAGAATGGGAATCAAAAAGCATTTTTTACCTTGAATTACACGTCAATGGAAGCTTTTCTGCAGCAGATTTCAAGTCCTGATTTACTTTGCAAAACGACAATGTATTTTTCATTTACATTTTACAGTTCCCAAAACATGTGCAGCATTTGGTGCAAAAGGAAATTGAAAATGAAATTATATAGTTTATATTTGCTATCTACAACAGTAAGTTTTATACGTAGCAAAATTAAAAGGCAAATGTATAACCCAAATTGATTTGATACGTGTAACGTCCAAGCAGAAAAAGTAGCAAAATTATCATTTAATTTCTTTTGGTCCTAAATTCATTTAAACGAACAGTTAGAAGACTCTGAATTTCCATCACGACTGTGGGTTATGTGTGGCAAAATTTGCAAAACCACCTTGAACTCCTCTGTCTGACCTTACAGCACATCTCACTGCTGTCATACTCCTCTCATACATATCCTGAACTACTCTGACGTACTTCTCTGCCACTCCTGACATCCTCATACAGGACCATATCTCCTCTCTTGGCTCGACAGGTCACACAAAAACACTGAGGTGTTTGGAATTTTCAGTGACCACCGTCTCCTTATGCCACTGTTCTGCATCTTAAAAGTTTAATATTGAATGCTGACACCTAGTGGTCACATATATTTATCAATGAGTTTCAGCCATTTTTAGTCAAGCACAATAGCGTAGAGCTCTCTTGCATTGTACGTCTCTGTCTACACATTTACCCTGAGAAAGCACAAATCTGTAAGTGTGCCATTTTTTTGATTGTGCTTGTGACAATATGAAATATTTTGGTTTTAGGTGTGATAATTAGTGATATGTAGATGAGGCATCATGACACGTTTCAACACATTGGTAAACTGTATTGTATTGTACTGTATTGTACTGTATAACAGTGTCGCTGAATACTGACACCTGCTGGACTAAAAATCCCTACAGGCAACGTTGTTGAGACTCAACTGATGCTGATTTGATGGCCTAGTATATAAAATAATATCAGTCTTTGTATTACTTCATATTGTCATTAAGATTTTAAATACCTTTGTTATGTTTACATACAATCAATAAATAATGTAAACATGTATCATACTATGAAGATCTAAGTGAACATGTTGTGAATGATGAGGCTTGTGGACTGGTTTTGATTGTTTTACAAATTTTTATTAACAAAAATAAGTTTTTCCAATGTTTTTAAATTGAGTCTGTTCTGCTTCTTTTGACACGACTTCTCCATTTGTGGACAAAACACGTTCACATGGCACAGATGACAAAAACCTTAGTTTCTGATAGGAAATCAAACTGATCCCACACCGCGGAGACCTTTCTTTTCGCTTGAGGCTGCTCCATAATTTTTGAATGAATCAATTTCACAATGAACCGCAAAAGATCAGAGATGCTTTTTGGTGGAAAAAGCTGTTGACCGATGCACTTCCTTATAAACACGGTTTGGCGCGTCACTATCCGATCTAAACATTTCCTGTCACGTGACTCGCAAAGCCATACGTGCACCGACACAAGGTTTTGCTCCACAAGCTCGATACAGGCACCGACGAGTCAGTGTTGCAAGACCCATCACTAGTGTTTATACATGCTAACATTGCTAAACCGAGCATGTGGTCTGAACACCATGACAAGGCAGTAATTGTCTTACTGTGATGCTAATCACTTTTTGCAATGGAGTTTGTTTTTTGTGGTTATTTATATACAGTGTCCTGTGTAAAAGGTGAAGGAAATATGCTGCCTGCTAGCTTTGTTTTCTTTTTTTGACTCAGAAACGCTATGCTATTTCGGTGATGTAAATATTTAGGTGTCTCTAAAACGGATCAGAATTTGCCGATTGAACAGAAGAACTATGGAGGATTAGAAACGGAACAGACAACACGTTTCCAGTAAGAAAAGGCCCTAAGATGGCTGCCCTTCCTTCTTTCTTCAACTTTTGGATCACATTTGCTACATTATTTTGGCTGAACTTCTTGTTGCCCTAACCTTTATGGTTAAAAGACGTGACATTTTTCTTCCATGGGGAGCCATTGCAAAGAGCATGAAATTGGAATTGGTTTCGTTTTTTAAGTAATGCCCTTTTATTGTCACCTGGCTGCTGGACACCTCTTAAATGAATTCTTAGTCACCTCTGACGAGTGACCCCAAAATAACTTGATGAAAGACTCGGCCAAAATCACACCTATGTGTCTTGTTCAGTCTCTCAGATACTGAATCAAATGCGCATTTACTCTTTTGGTGAAAGTACCAGAAAAGTTGCTCTCAATGAACACAAGAACATTCATCATTAATTCCTTTAAGATTTTCAACAAGCCGTAGCTCGGTATTTACCACTAAATAAACAAATTAAGCGTTCAGAACAGGTTATATAAAGTTTGGATGGTTGAAATTGAAGGAGACATATTTCAACATGGGTCATATTTAATTAACTTTCCCCATCTGTCCTTTTTATATAACTCTGCTTTCAGAGATTTACTTTTAATCTCAATTTCTTTAATTTATTAACTCTACTGCATTCTTGACAAAAGCCTATGTTCTGTCCTCAAATATTTCAACCATTGCCACATCAAGGTTTTGTTTGATTTTTCTGATGCCGAATGAACTAGAACTACAGAGCCCACAGCTTTCATGAATAGCAAAATGAACTTCTTTCTTAAACAAATATAGATTTAATCAGAGCCTCCTGGATTTGTATGTTTTGGTGTTTTATTAACCTTTCTGGTACATTACAAATCTGCAGTTGCCCACAGTTCTAATTTCATCCTCTTTGAGTGCTTTTGGGCGAATATGAGCATGCTTGGTGGAATGAATTCAATCCAAGCCCGGTAGTGATTGTAAGTGGTGAATTCTATCCAGCATTAATGTGAGTAGGGAGCACTGAAGTGGGACTGATAAGCTTCTGAAGTATTGGAAGTGAATCGCAGCCTGCAGCCCACCAGTCTCTCCCATGAATAAATCCGATAGCTCCTGTGAACCTTTCAATTATTAATATCCGCAGGGATGTATCTCCACCAAATTGTTTTTCACAGTTTGGAGGAGGGCATTGGTCATCCAGGCATTCCTTTGGTCCAGAAGTTCTGCCTGTGTGTACATGTGAATGATGCGTGCTGTAAGCGTGTTCTCCATGGGAGTGTAGAGAATCTGGGCTGCTATGGTGTGCTTTCAAAACGGTGTGTAGTTGTTTTTTTTGTTCTTTCAGGGTCCTGGGATTGAGCGGTTATCTTGTTTAAAAGAAGAATACCACTTTAGAGGTGTAGGAGGTTGTGTGTTACACTCTCAGGCTGTGTTTTGTGTTCAGTGAACGTAGCTCACATTCTAGTGCAAAGGTTCAATAGATTTACAGTATGTTTTTCAAAATTACTACTATAAATGGTTTAAAAAAATCTAAATCTGTGTTGTCGAAAACATGCTAAAACAATTGCAAAATTACAAGACGTCAAATATAAATGTCATGATGTTTGTCATGAAAAAATGTCGACACCTTTGACATTTTGGGTATTTTTTGTAACATTTACTATACAGGTATTTTAATCTCAATGTTTACAACACTAAAGGATTAAAGTAATATGATAAAAAATAATAAGATGTTCTGTAAATAAATTGAGCAAAATGTATATTTTATCTGAGGAAAACTAGTGTTGCCACATAATGTCCGTAAATGTAATGGTAAAATACTGTATTCTAGAAAACGTGATAACCGTAGAATTTACGGTAAACAACTGTTATTAGTATTACATAGCAAGACCTTAAATTTAACAGTTAAAAACGTAAGATCTAATGAACATTTAACATTTAAAACCATTAAGATCTAATGAAATATTTCTATATAATAAGAAAATAATCATTACAACCACAGTTCTTGAAGAGCAGATCTTGAAACCTCAGCCTGCTTTGGAATCTTTCTATGGGGAGACCTTGTCAATGCAGTATAACTACCTTGTGCCTTGTTGCTGCTCTTCACTTTGCTACTACATTGAGAAAGTGAGTTTCATGTCAGGGCAGAGTTTGACTTCCTCACCCTGTTTTAAGCCTCTTACACAGCTGTTTCTGTTTCAGTAAATGACTGTGTTTCAACCTACATGTGACATTGAAGGTCTATAATCTTTTTTCTATAATCGTTTGTTTCAAGTGTGCTTATAACAGTCGTTGCTGGTTGAAGGCAAGAGTTAGTAACTGCAAACATTAGTTTAGATTTAGAATTTTTATATTTTTTTTTTGCTCAATTTGGATTCTAAATCACTTTAGATGTAATTAAAAAAACTTCAAATATATAGCTGAAAACAATGGGATCTTTCATTAATATAAAAATCCATGTATATGTACAAATGTATGCAAAATATAAGGAAGAAATTACAGAAATTCTAAAAGAAATATTTAAATTTTAATATTTAATGGCTAATAATAGGTTTGTTCATAAAAAAAGGCCCGGCATAGTGGAATTATATAGTTTAGAAATAGACATTTACACACTTTTAAATTACTGACCGCCTTCAAAGATATACATTGTGTTTCCTCAGAAAATGATTATCTATTTACAATTAGTTTTATGTACTATTCACGTTCTAAAACACAATAAATGGTCCATACATGTAATATCAGATTGATATCGTACATATCTTGGCTTACTTTATTTACTCAAACATTTTATATGCCGAGCAACACAAATTATACCTACGACGCAGATATGTAATGTGGAGTTTGCCATTTTGGTGTAAAAGCAATATTCAGAGCTGCAGGGTGTTTAGATTAGTTCAAAAGATCGGCTGACACTGGGCTTTCTTGGGACTGGTGGGCATGAGCCCCCCGCAAGGGAGCGAGATGAACCAAATCTCACAGCTGCCATGCACACAGTAGTCAACTGAAGCAAAGAAAAGTTGCTCACCACAGATTGTAAAAAAGAACCCGAAGTATTCATTTCACATGTGCTAGTGGGTGGTCTCTGATTTTCGGAGTCAAGCTTTGTTCCATTTCTATAAAGGCTTTAAAAGAGAGAAAAGAGAAGACATCATTCAATGAATCCAAAATAAAACTCTTCCTTTAACAAAGGTACCGTCTCCCCGAGGATATAAATGCCCGCTGTTGATCTAGATACACTTTCTATGTTGCTCAGGAATCGGTTTAGGTTTCTTGTCTTAAGTAATTCATGCCACACTTGTTTATTTATTTCATTAGTCTGTGTGTATCCGTTCAGATCGAATCATAATGTGATGCGTATGGTTCAGTCCACTCTCCATCCGTAATTTATCATCTATATTATAAATAGCCACCCGCACAGATCAACTGTTCTATTTCTGTGATTGTTCTATATATTATTTTTATTTTATTTATTTTTTTCCTGAAACTAACTGCTGTAATATGTTTCGATTGGTATTCTTTTCACTCCTGACTCTTTCCCCCTCACCTACTTCCCTTATTCTCTTCCCCCTTTCTTTGTACACCCTCCTGTCCTGATGTAATTAATGTAACTTGTGCATGGGGCGAAAATACATTTAATACAGTAATTTCCAAAGGTTTCCAGAATTTGCAAGTGGACCAAGAGTCCTGATTTGAGATTTGTCACAGTTGGAAAAGCAAGCAGAAGTGTGCAGTGCTCTACCCTTTTGTGGACAAAAAACAATGACCTCCGGTTTTGCTCATTCAACTGCAAAAATTCTGACAACCAGACCTTAATATCTACAACAATAGAATCATCTACCTTTAGTAGAAGGTACAACTCAACAAACCTTTGAAAGTGAGCAGATTCACAAGATAAACGGACCAAGAATTGAACCCTGAGGAACCCCTGATGTAAGTGGACTAGTAGAGTATGAACATTGCCCTAGTTCAACAGGAAAAAAAGATCTAAACCATTTCAGTGTAATGTCTTTTATGCCAAAGCAATTTTGCAGTCAAATCTAAAAGCAGCAGCACCACACTATTTTCCCCTACAATGACATCCATGTAGGTACTTTCCTTTTCCCAATAAAAAAGCTACAAATTGTATGATTTAAAGAAAATATAATAGTTTTGTTCATTAGAGTGTGATTTAATTGTTCCTTTATGTTGAATTCCACTATTATTTCTCACAAATGGTGTCTCAAAGATTTACAAATGAGAGAATAAAAAGGCAAATTATAGCAGTGCAGGAGGAGGAATTGTATTCCGCTGACAAAAGCTGTGACAGAAAGCCTTTTCAAATGAGGTTGTATTATGGGCACATTTAGCCACCTCTAGAATTTCTGTGGAGATCTGAGTGGCCTGAAGCTGGTAGTTATTTTCTCCTCTCACAAAGGCTCACATGCAGCTGTCTCTCACTGTGTGCATGCAGGCTACAAGCAGAGAAGGAGAGAGCTGCTGGAGGGAGTGTCTGGAACAGAGAGCTGTGCCAGCCTCCATCTCCTGGAATCCATGCCCTGCGAGGAGCCCGTCTGCTTTCAGTGGCAGGTGCTGCTTGAAGGTGTTTGTGTGCCTGGCAATGGGACCTGCGGGAATGGAAGTAGGACCCAAACTGTGGCTTGCGTCAATGCACAAGGTAAAAACAAACAGTAAAACAAATAAATTATTGTAATTAAAGTGGAGTAAATAGACATCAAACACATGGATGCTGTTGAGAATTAAAATAAGCTATACTTTTTTTAGGATTTTTTTTATTAGAATGAATTTAAATAATATTTAAAGCTGCACGCAGCACTCCAAGGGGCGAGCTCCTCAAAATCTCAAAGGTTTATAACGCCCAGGTGGGGCTAATGAGTCTAAATACTTACTGCTATAGTTTTGGATGATAGTCTTTTTACAAAATTTGTAAAAAAAAAAAGAAGTATCTTATCAATGTAAAATGTTGCTATAACCAAGCGAGCACATTCTAGATGTGTTCAGATGTGGACTTGTAATATAGTTTGGGATCGATTAGATATTGTTTGGCTGAGTTATGACAACCTCCTCTTTATGGCACAATGTTGACTTTAGATGAGACTACCAGAGTTTGATGGTGCTCAAATAAAATCTTTGGGAGGAGTTTCTTAAAGTACAAGGCCTGAAACTGCAATAATTTTTTATAAGAAAATAAAAAAATAACTGACTTCCTGTCAGTTTTGAAAACTCACTCCTATTGACTTTTTTTGTAGGTTTCTGTCTCTTACATTAGTGTTCCAAATTTCAATCATTGATCTACAAAAACAGTCTGAATTAGTCGTATAAAACAACAGAAAATGGTATGTTCCATGCTGCAACTAGGTGGCGCTATAACTGAAACTGTAACTTGCTAAATATATTTGTTCAGACATGAAGTGTTAACACTCTTAGCAAGTTTGAGCCAGATTGAACATTGCATGACTGAGTTATTAACAATTTCCTGTTTGTCAAAAGTAGAATTAAACACCTGTCCCAAATAGAACACTACACACTCACTGACTTCACTCCACACTTCGAGGACGTCATGTAGGGCTTACCTTAGGGCCCCTGACTCAAGTCTGCAAGGGTGCACTGGAGTTGTTTTTGGGACAGACTTCAGCCACGCCTTGGTGTCAGCTGTGATTCAGTTCACAACCGCGGTGAGAAAAAAGTATGTTCTCGGTTGTCAGCATTCCCCCTTTGTTTCTTGTTCCTAATATTCTGTCCTCTCTTTGTCCCTTATATTTTGGCCATTTCATGTGTTCCTTATGTTCTGGCCCCTCCTGTCTGAGATCTCTTCTTGCCTGGGAAACTCCTTACCTCCTTGTTTCTCATGTTTTCTGTTTTCTCCTACTGTTCCGTTTATATTGGCCACTTCTCTTAATTGTCTTCTTGTGTCTCACCTATTCTTCCTGTCTGTCATTTCCTCGTTAACCTACTCCCTACTTAAGTTTCTTGTGCCTTCCAGCTTGTGCGGGATCATTATTTAACATTCCGTAGATACTACAGTGTTCACGTTGTGGCTTTGGTAAGCGGTAAACCCCAGTTATTATTTCATGTTTTAGAGACTGATTTTCCCCAGCAGCTGGCTGGTTGGTTTTTATCTTTATTGCTTTGTGTTAATTATTCTCTGTTTTGTTTTGTATTGTAGTTAGTTCTCTCCAGTTTATGATACTTGAGGTTTTATTCTATGACGGATTTTTGTGTTTATTTTATTTAATAAATGATTTGACTCTGGAGTACTGCTTTTTACTTCCTTTATTCATTTTTCCCATTCACCTTTTGGGAAGTTCTCTCAACATCTGTAGTTGTTTTAAGCATTAAAAGTACAATAAATATTGATAATGCAAAGCTACTGCTGCCATCTGATTTAATTTTTATTTGTTGTTATGCAAAGTAGTCAAATATTTTTATTAACTTTGTATTACAATTTTTCATGTTAATAAACATGTGTTTTACTACAGTATGGTGTAAAGTTTGATCCCAGTATATAATGTACTAGAGATTGCAACATAAATAGAAAATCATCAAGTTCATTTTGTAAAATGAGAAAAGTTGTAAAATCTTAAGTAGTTATTTAGCTGTTTTGTCTTTTATTTTATTTTGAAGAGTTTGAACGACAGTTCAAAGTTGATGCAACAATTTTATTTGCATTGTAAATGTTTATTTCTTTTACAGAAAATTAAATCACCACAAAAAATTGAATAGTTAGACCATTCAAAGCAATAGTTATATCTAAAAAATCTAAAAACATTGCAACATGTCATTCAACTGCAAGCTTAAGAACTGTAGTCAAAGTTTTGGTAACATGATGTTAGAGTCTCTTTCCTCTCTGTCTATGTTTTCTGCCTTTTTCTCATGTTTTTCATTTCTTCCTTCTGTCTTGATCATGTGATCAGTTTCCATCAGATGATTCCTTATTCCTGGTCTCCCCGGTTGCTTTATTCTGCCCGCCTGGCTTCCTATTTACTTATTTTTATACTCCAGGTGTTGTGTATTCATCCTGTTGTATTTAATCCCCTGTCTATGTTAACCGTTATGGGATCATTTGTCTACATCAGAGGTGTGCACACTTTTTCAGCTTGCGAGCTATTTTTAAAATGACAGACTCAAAGTGATCTACCCGCTACAAAAATGTAAAACATCAATCAACAAACAATTATTTTCAACTTTATTGAGAATTGACAAAACACACATAATAACTAATTATTTAAATTTTTTTGTAATAACGTGAGTTTAATTTGATGACTTGCACTGAATTGAATCATTAGAACAGTTGTGTGTGACCTGAATTTGGTGGAAATAGAGTGATTTTTTTGGGAGCAATTGAGCTTTGATCCAAATAATCAAGAATAAAAATGATGCTCTAATAAATATTTCAATTTTTATTGAAACTGAGTCGTGCAGTACAATATGCAGGTGAGGAGTGGCGTGTTGCTTGATTTTGGTTGTAATAGAGCAATTTAGAATGAAGTTATGAAGCATATTCTAGGTAAAACGTACTTTGGATCTGGTAATTTGCAGACGGTCCCTAAGCGATTCCATGTCAGCGGGTTGCTCATAGACGGTAATGTGTTTCTGCGAATGCCGAGGGAAACTTGTTTTGATAAAAAACGTTTTGTAGTTTGTCCGCTACATAACACAGATTAAAAATATGTGTTATTTGTTTACTAAGAACATTCTGGTCTCGAGCTATTGAGCAGAGAAAACCGAATCCGTGAATCTGCAGCTAACTTTACTGAACTGTGACGGGATGAATGATCAGCTGATATTGTTTCAATTACAATACGGTTCTTCTCACATACGCTGCTCGAGTCCTAAAAGGAATATCAAATTGGTATCAGCTAATTTTTTGCTTCCTGCAAATCTACTTTTTCATGGTTCTGATTATATTCATGGCTTCATGCAAAGCTAGTGCAGGATACACATGTTGCACATTGCTCATATTATATTATTACTTCAACTTTGCAGGTTAGAAAAAAGCGTGTTTATTTTTACAGCACATTTCATTAAAGTGGATTAATTCCACCCATGTTCCCACACTGATTCTACTGTGTCGTTGTTTTTGGATGTAAAGATAAAACCACTGAGGCTATCGTTGCCATCTTCTGCATGATTGGATGAAGCAGAATGACAGGGCTTTCAGTCCCCAATGTCCTTTTTAACTGTGCTATTTTTGATTTTTTTTTTAATCACCACAAATCTTGCTAAAGTGAAAAATGCATGTCAAAGTAATTAGAAATAGAAAAAGTGAGTATGAAATCTGTTGAAAGTAACTTGTTGCCATGGCGGCCATCACTCTATGGCAGGTCATCTAGTTTTGGAATTACATTGTGGTTTGTCAACTTCCCTACAAGATGGTGTAACTGCACCAGAACATGGATTATTTAAAAGCTTAGTAAAATCATGTTTTGTTTAATAATGGACACAGTAAAAGTGATATGAGCGCAGTTGAGGAAGTCTGTTTGGCTTCAAACAATACTGGTAATGGAATTTCCAGTGTAATATGGCGTGCATTATCTATTAACAATAGAAGAAGAAAAAAACTGACAACACAGCATTAATAAACATGTTAAAACGACTTAGTAGGTGCTATGTTTGAGCTGGAGAGTTTTGTTATTTCCAGGGGAGTAAACAGCTGGTGTGGTGTTTCCTCCTCTGGATGGAAAGCGTGAATTTATGTATTTATTTATTTTTCCCATGGACCAGTTCGCATTAATTACATCAGGACAGGAGGGTGTTAAAATAAAAAGGGGGAGTGAATGAGAGAAATGTTGAGGATAATAGATGCAGTGGTCAAGGAAGCAGCCAAGGAAACTTGCAGATGATGCAAGACAATTCAAGCTATTTACCCTTCAAAAATGGAAGATGTGCATTTCTAAAATTGGAGTTGGAGATTTGGTTTCGTAATGCTGAGAAATAGAGGAAGATACTTATTGTAGCGGAGTGAATGATCACACGACAAGGATTTGTGTAATAAAGTGCCTGGAGGGTGGATTTATTCACATAGAAGTGACAGTGCTCTTCGGTGGTGGTGAGTTCCTCGTGGTCGTTCCCCTTTGGTGGCTCTGCTCTGATCCCGTGTAGCAGTGAAGTGAAGGAGTGTTCCGGAAGTGTGCCCCTTGGTCTCGGCTGCTGTCTAGGGAGAGAGAAGAGCCGTTAGCATCTGTACTTGTTGCAAGGTCGAGGGTCAACAGGCTTGGGTCTCTTCTCTCTCTTATCTGGTCCCGCTGATTGCCGGCAGCTGAGGCTAGGTGGCGGTTGATTGCAGGGTCCAGGTGTGTGTGGTTTTAGCCAGGACAGCGATGAATGGAACGGACACCCGTCACATTATACATTATGTAATGCCATCATGGAGGTGTATGTTTGGTCTTAAATGTATTCTGCAGAATGAAAAGGACCCCAAACATACAGCCAAAGTCATTAAGAACAATATTTAGCATTAAAGGAGAACTGAAAGTTGAAGGGATTTATTCCAGAGAAGACCGGAGAGGGCTTGATGTCAAACTATTTAATCAAAATTCATGAATAACTCGTCAGATATCTGGGTTGGGCTAACTAAATTACACAAAGCAGATGCGCAACCCCCATCGCAATGCATTAGCTCAACATGCTCTGTCTTGTGACCTGGTCTTTTATAGCTTTTAGAACTTTTAGGCGGAGCTTTTCTTTTGCCCCATGCACAGCATTAAATTGCATGTAGTATGTGCATCTTTCACCAGGTGAAATGGAGGGTTTTCTGCAATAGCAAACACACTGAGCGCAGTATGGCACCTATTTGAGAGGCACTCCGCTTTATAATAAAGTTCTCAAAAAATATTTTGTTTTAATGTTTTAAAAATAGTTTATAAAAATCCTAGACAAAATGAAATTGTGAGGAACTTGGCAAAATAAAACATTGACCATTAAACATTAGGTTCAAGGTAGAACGCCTTTTTCCCCATATTCATAACTTGTGTATCTTATAGTGGCCTGTTTTAAGAACCTTAATCTTTAGTGAAGGACCCCATAAAGTAAAGTTTAATGGAATAATGAGTCGTGATGGGTGTTCTAGCCAAAAATACATCTAATTTCTGATCTTAGGTCCACTCCACAGTGTTTTAACTTGTCCAATTGTTGAGCTAATACATGGAGTCTGACAGTCAGATCTTTGGGGGAAGAGGAAAAGCATCTTGTAATGTTTTCATTTGTGAAATCATTCATTCAGGCTTGATGATAACTAAAGGGCCTCTGTGTTATTATACAAATTTTGTTTGACCTCATTTTCAGAAGAGCAGCTCCCTCATTTAAATACAGTTTCTCTGTGGGAACCATAATTACCTGGTATTTATAGGTAAAACAAATTTGAACCGCAAAGAAGCGAGTAATCATAGCTAACAGCGTCAAAATGACTCTCCTGATTTCAATAATGATTTTGATGAGATGACTGGATAAATTAAGCATGATGAAGCTCTGACACTGTGTTGTTTAACCTTTCAGCTAGGACTTAAGCAGGAGAAAGACTGAGAGCTGGAGGATTTTAGGGCACATCTTGTTTTCAGGGCAGCTCTCTTGACTTCCTTTTGCCAGAGTTAATTGGGCTCTGGTGTGCATGGCATTTCCTCTGTTCTCGCTTTATTCGAAAGAATGAACATAATAATGCATGAATATCACAGCCTGTTCTACTCTAACAATGAGATGGGCCATTTTTCTTTTCCATGCTGTTCAGTGTGCTCCAGTTTACTAGTTTGATAAAACTAGAGTGATCCACATATATCACTCTGTTCTGTTTTCATGGGGTGGAACTTTTTCCGGCTCGAAGTGCCGGTCATGCTTCTCTTAGACTGATTGAAATCCAGCTACACTCCCAAATTTTAACATTCATGTCAAGACATGTGCACCCCAGAATGGTGTATGGGCATGTAAGAAATATATTAGGCTAGTTAAGAAACCTAAAAGTGAGGTTCTCAAGTTCAGTATTTTTTTTTTTGTCTCTGATTGCTACATTAAGTGCTACATTCAACACTGAAAGTTTCTTCCCATTGATGTTAAATGGGGTGGAACTTTTTTCCAGCTCAAAGTGCCGGTCATGCTTCTCTCAGATTGATCCAGCTACACCCACAAGTTTTAACATTTATACCAACACACATGTCCGCCAGAATGCTGTCGTGGCAAGTGAGGTTCTCCAGTTCAGTTTTTTTTTGGAGTCAAATTCACTATATTTTGAGGGGTTTTTTGGCACTATTAAAAAAAACTATGATTTACACATATATTTATCTATTTACACATTACAACTATAAGTGAGGTTCTCCATTTCCGTTTTTTTTTTTTATTATTTATTTATATTGTATTAGTTTTTTTGCCAAATTTCTTTATGTAGCTCATTCAGCACCAAAACTTCAGCACTTTATTCAATAATAAAAGTTCCTCCGCAATGATGTTAAATGGGGAGATTTTTTTTTTCCGGCTCGAAGTGCCGGTCATGCTCTTCTTTGACTCATTAAAACACACCCAAGTTTTGACAATCATATCAAGACACATGTACCCCAGTTCAGATTTTTTGGACTGAAATTCACTATATTTTGAGTTTTTTATTTTTTATTTTTTCCACTAATAAAAAACAAAATGATTTACACATCTGCTGGCTTAAAATAACACAAGCACAATCAGACAAGTAGGCATCCTCAAGAATTCTCATTATGATCTGAAGAAGTGGGTGAAAAAGAAAGAAGTTTTGTTGCTGCTGAATGTTAATCTTGTAAATGTGCAGAAGTGTGGATTGATGAACAGAATAAAAAAGAAGCAGACTAAAGCGCTTTTTATAACACCAGCTAGAACACATTTTATCAAAGTCAAAGAATGCCTCGTTGCAATGAAATCAAATAATGTTTCTGCACACGGTGCTGCAATAACCTCCATGTGTGAGAATCTCTAAATGTCCAGAGCTCTCTAGCACAGGCAAAAGTAGTCTAATAAGGGTTCTTGTCAGTGTGGATCTCTGCCCATCAACTCCCGGTGCCAGTTTCTCTTAAGTCTTCAACTCCTTTGGGCAAACCAGGAGTGGCAGTTCCCATCTCAAGACTCTGTCGCAATTCTGCATTTCCTTTCAGGAGTTGCAATAGACTTCAAAGTCCTCTGAGAAACTGAATTTGTTTATTATCGTCACAGCATTTCAGGTCCAGTGGGCAGCCCTCGTGTTCATTTAGTTTGATAACTATTACACCAAGGTGAAGTGAAAGAAGTCATAAATAAAGCAATGCCACAAGCAGCTGCGGACGGTTTGTTGCTTCTTATTATAAATCTGTTTATTTATTTGTTACTTATTCTGCATTTCATTTGTATTCAGTGTGCTAAATGCATAGGGATGCATATTAGCTATTTGGTGTTGATATCTGAAGCCCACATGTGAGTCAACAGGTTTCATCCGTTGCCTATCTTGAACGAAACATATTGAGGAGGTCAGGCATGTATTGTTGTCAGCATGCGTTAATCAAGTTCCTTCGATCGTTTTCTCATGCTCGTAATTTTACGCTGGTTTATGACCTTATCGTTGTACTTTTCCACCTCTGCCAGAAATTCATGGACCACAAGAGGCTGTCAATTTAATACAAGGAATGAAGGTCACCAAGAGTTTCTATTTTCCTGCTTAAATGGACAGAAGGTCAAAATGGCTGTGACCTCTGGCTAATCAAAAGCTGAATCTCGGTGTAATTATGGCTCACGTCAAACTCGGTGTGCTTGAATCAATACATATAAGACTAAACTAGACGCCGGTAGATGTATGGGAGTTAATCAGTATCTGTATTTATCTGAATTCAATGACTATTGCAATTTTCCTTGAGTAGTTGTTTTAATGTAAGCACAATTTAGGTAAAATTGTTTTTCAATTAATTTGCTGAAATCTGTGCAAAGCAGTTTACTGAAAGAAAAACCTCAGTGCTTGTGCAAATGAATTAATTAATATGATTAGTATTAACAATAAATTCCTCTGCATTTTCAAGAATAATTAAAGTGATGAATTTGTTTATGTTTGATAAAATAGCATGATTTTTGACATGAAAATTTGATTTGATTCATGTTTCAGAAAAATATGAACAATATCACAAAATGGATTCTAGTCACTTCTGAAACTTCTTTACTTTGTTTTCATGTTTTATGAAATATTTACTAGGAGACAATTATTTTACTTTTAACTGAGAAAGATTATAAAATGAGTTTTCTCCATCACTTAGAGTAAAATAGATGACAATGCAAAAATGATCACTGCCCCTAGTAGATGTATGCTCTCATACAAATTGACCATAAATAGACCATAGCCTTTTTTTACCTATGTGGTCTCAAATTTTTTTTTAATTATATACAGGTCCTTCTCAAAAATTAGCATATTGTTCAATATTTTGTGTAATGTACTGATAAACATTAAACTTTCATGTATTTCAGATTGATTTACACACAACTGAAGTAGTTCACTCCTTTAATTGTTTTAATATTGTTGATTTTGGCATACAGCTTATGAAAACCCAATATTCATTTTTTTTTTAATTTGCATATTTCATCCGACTGCTTCGATACGGTGTGGCATGGAGGCAATCAGCCCATGGCACTGCTGAGGTGTTATGGTTCCCAGGATGCTTCGATAGCGACCTTAAGCTCCTCCAAAGTGTTGGGATATTGAGTCTCTCAACTTTCTCTTCACAATATCCCACAGATTCTCTATGGGGTTCAGGTCAGGAGAGTTGGCACAGTAACATCATTGGTCAGTGAACCATTTACCAGTGGTTTTGGCACTGTGAGTGGGTGCCAGGTTGTGCTGAAAAATTAAATTTACATCTCTATAAAGCTTTTCAGCAGATGGAAGCATGAAGTGCTCCAAAATCTCCTGATAGCTCGCAGCATTGACCCTGCCCCTGATAAAATACAGTGGACCAACACCAGCAGCTGACATGGCACTCCAGACCATTACTGCCTGTGGGTACTTAACACTGGACTTAAGGTATTTCGGCTTTTCCCTCTCCCCAGTCTTCTTCCAGACTCTTGATTTCTGGCACCAAAATTTGAGCCACAGTCCAGTGCTGCTTCTCTGTAGCCCAGATCAGGAGTTTCTGCCTCTGTTTCTGGTGCAAAAGTGGCTTGACCTGGGGAACGCGGCGCCTGTAGCCCATTTCCTGTACACGGTGGCTCTGGATGTTTCTACTCCAGACTCAGTCCACTGCTCCCGAATGTCCCCCAATGTCTGGAATCTCTCCTTCTTCACAATCTTCCTCAGGGTTGTGCAGCGTTTTCTGCCACACTTTTTACTTTACACAGACTTCCCACTTAGATGTCTTGATACAGCACTCTGGGAACAGCCGATTCGTTCAGAAATTTATTTCTGTGTCTTACCCTCCTGCTTGAGCGGGTCAGTCTGGACAGCAGTCTCACCCAGGATTGCGGTTTTGAGTAATGAAACAGGCTGGGAGTTTTTAAAAGCCTCGGTAATGTTTTGCAGGTGTTTAGTTAATTAGTTGATTCAGATGATTAGGTTAATAGCTCGTTTAGAGAACCTTTTCATTATATGCAAATTTTGTGTGTTTTAATGAGCTGTATGCCAAAATCACCAATTTTAAAATAACAAAAGGCTTGAACTACTTTAGTTGTGTGTAAATGAATCTGAAATATATGAAGGTCTAATGTTTATCAGTTAGAAATTAGCATAATGTTTATCCCAATATGCAAATTTTTTGAGGACCTATATGTTTTTCTAATGATGGTTCATTTTTTTAAACAGTTTCTATAGGTGGTTAAAAATGGTGGTTAAATGTTTGTTAAAAATCATGCTGCACATCCTAGAGTTAACTCTTTTTAAGTTACTCAGTTTTATCCATGCTTTAAAATGAGTTTATAAATAGTTATGGTTAGGGAGGTTCATGTATAAGAATAAATGTTTCATCTGCTAGCGCTGCATAAACATTTGTAGTCAGTGGCATGATTGGTGCCACCCCTGAATTCCTCGTCACACCTGGCTGATTTAAAATGACTGTTTTCCCTTTATTAACACGCATGGTAGACTGCATCGTGTCAAGCTCACAGAAAGACAGACGGAGAGCCAGGTTCTCATTAACACTGAGCCTGAGAGCAATGTAGCACCACACCTCCACGACAGAAAGCAAGCATCAACAGCCAAATCCTGTATTTTTAAGTAGCTGTGCTGTTAAGTATGCAGCGTAATCTCAGGGACAAAGCATGAAACAAAACTGAGCAGAGCACAGACTCAGATCCATCACACCAGTACTACTAAGTGGCGCTACCAAGTAATAATAATAATAATGCCTTAATTTTATATAGCGCTTTACAATTTTCAGATCATTATTCTTTCACTCTACCATCACACACTGGTGGTGACAGAACGTGGCTGCCTCTCCGCGCCTACAGCCTCTTGCCCACCACCAAACATGTCCCACCGGTCACGCACATCCATACAGGGCAATGCGGGTAAAGTGGTTTGCCCAAGGCCACAACTGCAGAATGGACCCGACAGGGATTGAACCACGAACCTTCTGGTTCTTGGACGACCTACAATACAACTTGCAGAGTATGCAGAACTTTTACTAGTCCACCACCTTTGGTATTTTACTACTTTACAATTTCATTTAATAGTTTCCCTTTAATACGCTGACCCATTAGTACACAACACTAATCAACTTTTGAAATTGAAATTTGCAAATCAAAAACAAAATATTAAAATTTTGATTTGTAATAGTGTTGTGCTCGCAACTCTTGTGGTGTGCACTAATGGGCCACTGATCCTACGACATGAATAGCAAAAAAAAAAATGTAATGTTGTTAATTGGATTGTTCATTTTTGAAAATCTCAAACCTAAATTTCCTCAAAATGCCACATTAATATCTTACAAAATTTGGTGAAAAAAATCTCTATGTCCAATTAACACATAGATTAACGTTTCATAAATACCTCCAAATCATTGTTTCTAAAATATTTATAAATGAATTATTAATGATTTATCAACTTTTGTGATGGTGAGGCTTATGTTTTATATTTTACTTTTTTTGTCAACTTTCTTTGCAAAATGTGGCGTGAATCAATGGCCACTTTGCAAATCAAAAGCACAACACTAATCAACTTTGCACACACAACACTACCTACTGCAAATCAAAAAAATTGCAATAGCCCTTTTTTATTTGTAGTAGCAGTTTTTGATTTGCAGAAGCATTGCCCATGCAAAGTTGATTTGCGTCGTGTCGTGCAATAATGGGCCAGCGTACTTTAAAACATTTTTTGTGGCAATGCTTGAAAACATTTTGTTACAGAGTTTTGTTTCATTCTATTTCACGCACTGTTTTTAGTAGTAAAAAAAAGAAGTAAACGCTTAAAAAAAACGAAGTTCAGAAAAAATAATTTTATAGTGCCCCATTACTATTTAATCACCGTACAGAGACACCTGTGTTTTTGCACATGCACTGCTCAATAATCATTTTAAAAATGTCATGAATTGACTTTTGGTTCAGTAGTCATATCAGCGTTTCAGGGGTTACAGTGTGGAAAAAAAAAACATTTTTTAACGGGTGTGGACATGGCCTAAATGAGGAAGATGATCAGATACAGGTGCTTGAAATAAAGGAATGGAAGCGGAAATAAGCTAAGCTCGCTGCATCATCGGAAAAGTGTGCAAGCAAATCTGTCTAAAAAAGAGCAAAGCTCCAACAAGAAGAGTCACATGTTTTGCTTCAGAAGGGCAGAATGTTGTGAGATCCATCAAACAGGTCCCTGATTACACCACGCTCAGCCGAGATAAATGTCCTTATTGGGACAGACCACATAGCGGTAAAGCTCTAATCTGCTGCATAGGTTACTCTTCTCATTGATCAGAGCATCACCCTGTCAGCCCACCTGGGTACCTGGCACATGGTATTAGTATTTTAAGGAACGAAATGACTGAAGCAAGTGTGATGGGCAAGATAGCAAAAAAACTAATCCCAGTAGTGCCTGGAAGAGAAGAATGGTCCATTTCTGTGTCTGGTTGCCATCTTTTATACTTTTAATTTGTGTAGTGTAGGTACATTCATGTTTATCAATACTGGCTGACTTTTAAACTTTTAGAGCTCAATCATTAAATGGATCAGTAAACAATTTATAATTTAAAAATATATATTTTTATTCCTCTCAATTTATTGTCAGCTGGATGCACTTAAAAGTTTCAAGACATTTCAATTATAATAAGACATTACTAATGAGTACAGATTAATTACATAAGAGGATGTTGACATGATATGAGCCATTTTGCAAAAGTATTAAGCAGAAGGTAGCAATAGTAAGGATCACTAAAGACGCATTTAACCCATTGCTGTTTGTAAATGTTTCTCCACACATTACAAATCGGTTCAATACTATTAAAACATTTTATTACTACTTTCACCATTTGGCCACAGATTTCCTATGGGATTATTAACTGGATATTGCTAGGACCTCTTTGTGCCACTCATTTTTGACTTGCTTGTGAGTTTTGGATCATTGTCATAATGTAATTGTATTCATTTTCTCTGCTATGGTAGGGATTTTTTTTAATTGTATTGCATTTTTATCCTAAATCTTTTATTAAATGATCTTTTACAGTACAGAAGCAACCAGATTCCTAAAGAAAGGAATATATTCCAGCATAACAATGATTCAAAACTCTTGAGCAAGGCAAAAAAGGAGGCACAATGATGGCCTAGGCATTATCCAGGTATGAATCATGTAGCAAATCTATGGAGGGAGCTGGCGATTCGTGTTGTCAAACTTCCTTTGAACTTAAAATGATCTGCAAAGAGTAGCAAGGCGAATACTCTGCAAAATCGTCTGCTTGCACAGTTTAACAAGTGTTTTGGTATTGCTGCTTTGTATATTTGGAACGTATTTGTTTCCTCAGCTGGGAGCTGTATTTTTCATACCATTGATACCATTAGAAATTACAATACACAACAGATGGAGGGAGCAAACAGACTTGTCCATTTTATTTGACAGTGCTCTGTTTCTGGTTTGAGTAGATGTTTTTGTGGTTCCATGTCAAACCAATGACATTGCAATTACTCATAGGTTCATAAAGGAGCTTTGATGCTCTTTCAAATGAGCCACAACAAATCAATCTTAAGCTATTTTTATTAACCCTGCTGTTCCCTAAAATCCGCAAACACTGTTTTTTCCACTGTGGTCAATTTACCCCAGCAATTTAAAACGTCCAGAAAAGAATTTTCAGAGTCGTGTATCACTGTTTCAACTAATAGTTTGTTATTTATAACATATGAAAATAATAGCAATTTATTTTTAGCAAAAACTGGTACATAATAATTTAGGGGGGCAATTTGACACCAAGAAAAAAATATTTTTTTACACTCCTGCCAAAATGAGCAAACCAATGTAGTCACATCATAGTTTTTGCAGCTGTCCACATAGACCCTCCTCCTCTCCATTTTGATGACTTTAGCAACACTAATGGTACTTTTACACTGCACGACGCGGTTCAAGTTGGCACGGATCAGTTCAGTGCTTTGGTGTCACCTCAGAGGGGGGGTGTTATGTAGTGGCATGAGATCAGGAATTATCCAGAAAACAACAATAGATCCCAAACGCGCTGAACACTGTTATGTTTGCTTCTTGGATTATGGGTGTTTTACATGGCTTTCCACGACCAGTTATTTGGTGAGAAGTTGTGAGTGGCTAAAAAGAAGTCTGCACTATGTCGCAGAAGATTTATAGATGTTATACTCAAAAGATGACTCAAGCAATGATTACTCTCTCTGACTAATCAGCACTCACATAAGTCCTGCTTGCTTCGCCAATCAAGAACATGGTGTCAGTTCAGAGCCATGGGGTCCATTCTAGAGCCAATAAAACCGCACTGAACTGAACTGTACCATGTCATGCGGTGGAAAGGCGCCATTAGTCTACCCTATCATTCAAGTGGGGAGCGGTACCATAATAATTGTTCTTTTTTTTCTAAAACAAATATGTTTATATTTTTTTATATTATGTTTTATACAGCAAAAGGGGAAAAAACCTGGGGTCAAATTGACACCAAGGAAAACAAATGTGTAGAGGCCATAGAAAAAAGTTCATACCAAGTTTTCCCCATTATATTAGGAAAAGTCTTTTACTCTCCAAAAAAAACACACATACATACTTACATACATACACGTACATATACTTATGTTAAACACTGAATGATAATAGGAGGGCTAACAAAAACCAAACCTGTGACAGTGATAAAGAAATGAGATATCTTCTGGTCTATAAATGATCTAAATTAATAGAAGCTGAATTAAAAAAAACTGTTGAAACCTTTACATTTACAGTCAGCTGGCTGTGTGAAAGACATGTTTGCTGTTTGTTCTGAGGAATTTGAAGAACCTGGTGTTTCTTTTCAGAATTTCAAAGCTTTGAAACGTACACTACGACCTTGAAACTTGTACTAAGCTTAAACTGATTTCTTACTATTAAGGTTGTTACAGATGAGAGCCCCAGAAGAAACCATTTTGATTTCTTTTGGCATGTTACTTGACAAGTGCGTACGCTTGCAGTATTGACAATCTATACATGTATTCAGATGATGCTTTTGTTCAAATTCAAATCTTCTCAAGAGCTAAAGAAACAGTGACTCAAGACATACTTTCTTTTGTTACTCTCTTTCTTTGAACAATACATTTAATGGTTAGACATATAAAAAAAATCAAGATTTTGGGAGACATACTGGCCACAAAACATGCCAGAGTAATCTGGTCTCACTTCTGAAGGAAAAAATACAAAATGTCAGACTCTACAGATTTATCAACAGTGACTTACAGTAGCTTGTCATTCTGAGTGGCACTGCCGATTATTGTGCTTCATTCTAAAGAAGTAATCAGTGATTTTACAATGCTTTTAAAGTTTAGCTAAAGACAAGACACAGGAGAAACTAAGGATGCCTCAGAATTCTACTAATTGGAGAATCTGGAAATCTCGGCTATCAGCGATTATCAAAGGCAGTCAAAGCTCTAAACCCCACTAAGCTGACCGGCTGGAATGAAATGCTGGAATTAAATCTGTTAGAACTCTGTGGTCTGTGACCGCAAACTGTATATCATCAGGGAGAGACTGACAGCTATGCAATGGATGTTGGATAAAATAGAGACCAAAAACTACTTTCTCCCATTTGGATTTCCCTAATCTACTCCAGTTGGCCTTGAAGGCCATCACAGAATCAAAACACTCCACAGAGAGAGCAAGATAATAAGATTCTCTGCAATCCTTCAAGGTCGCTATGCCTCCCCATGCTTCTCCCAACTGCAGTAATCAGGTGGCGCTGTGAATGTCAGAATATTTTTCTGCTATTGTTTTGGCTAATATTCTTGTCGCATATGTCACAATTGGTAAAAGAAGTACCTTATGAATGTTAAATGTTGTATTTCTTGTGGCAACCTGGTGGTGCCATAACACGGCATTTACAATGTAGATGTGTTAATATATGGACTGTAAACATAGCTGCTATATTTGAGAATGTGTCTGCTCATTCTCAAATATAGCAGCTATGTTTACAGTCCATATATTGCATGGCTGAGTAATTACCAATTTTATGGCAAAAGTCTGGTTTAAACAGCCGCTGTGCTGTCAGAGTTTAAAAAATTCAAAGAAGCTTTGCAATTTAATATCCCATATGGCTTAATATAAGACCAATAGAGTTTGGAGATGGATAGATAACATCAGTAGGGGGAGCTTGTTAAAATATGACACTAGTGAAATTTGCACTTTTTAGAGGTTTTTGCAAAAAAGAAGACTTTGGAAATATGATTCATACTACTTATATTTAAGTCTTAGTACACTACACATGTGTGCCAAATTTCTTTGCCTATGGCAATTATATTAACTGTAAAAAAAAAAAAAAAAAAAAAACTATATCTATTCCATCAACGAACTACTACTTTTCATTTATTTTCATACCTGCTTGATTCTTTCAGCATCCCTTTCGGGGTCTCCAGCTTACTTCAGGCAAGAGGCGGGGTACAGGTCGCCAGTCCATCACAGAACAATCTACTAGATATATCTTATTCTCCACATTTCATTTTTTTTTTAAGTCAAATACATTAGGTTGTACAAAATTACTTAAGAGTGCTCAAAACAGTGTTGTAATACGTAACATATAAATATCACGAAATCCAATTTTATGCCAAATCTTGGATTTGGTCTTGGGATTCACACTCAAGTGTATATCTTTTGTTTTTACTTTCACATGTAATCATAAAAATAACTTGCCACTCAGTCTTGGTGATGGGGGTGTGACCCGGTGCGAAAGTGACATCAATGCACACCCTCTATTAATTAAAATTTGAACTCTCTTGCATTTGCCACTCGGATTGTCTGCCACATCTGCACTTTGAAATCTGATTAGAAATAACTGACCTTCATTTAGAAAAGTCATTTAGAATATTTAAGACAGACCTAATCTGATTCATGACACTATTGGAAGCCTTATGGTGTGTCAATCAGGGTTAAGTGACAGTGTTTTCTGTTGCAGACTGGTTAGGAGCAGTCTTTCAGCCTCATGGAACATTGGCAAAACTTCTGGTAATCGAAGGTCGACATTTGGTCGAGTTAAACGAAAAGCCTTTAGGAATGTCGAGATCTGATTGGTTAAATTTATTCTGATTTCCAGGAGAAACAAATGTTGCGTTTATTTTCATTACTCCAGGAATGTGAGGGATTTCGCTCATTAATCAATAATCAAGTCACTATCTAATCCTGTTCAGGAAATTAAAACCATTGCGATTGTGTTGCATCTCTGTTGACCCTACAGTAAGAGTAGTCTGCATCACAGATGCCAGTCTGTCGGCAAGCTGCCACTGATTGCCCTTTAAGTGAGTTACAGTAGATAGTGAACACAGCTTTAGCTCTGCACAGCTTCTTGGCTCTCTCTTACAGCTGTAAGTCATGTGTCAGGCAAGTGTTGCGTGGAGCAAATTTATGAGTGTTGCACATAAGCCGACATGATTGAGCACATCAGTGCAATTTCACTGCATGTGCTCAAAGAACTCCGTCACTCTGTCAAAAATAAACACTCAAGCTTTCAAATAAAGGTTAAAATCAAAATTTCAGTGCTGTAAAAACAAGGATATCACAAGGGAAACCATAAAGATCCATGATCTCTTCCTCTACTTTCTGTTGTTCAGGAATTCTTTAATATTCTTCTTTAAATTCAGGGTGTGCAACTGGGTGGACTTTTTAATTTAACCGTCATATTATCTTTGGGGTCAATTTGACCCCTTGCAGTGTTTAACATATGTATTTGTATGAGTGCGTATGCTTTTTTGTTTCAAAATGAATGATCGAATGACTTTTCCTAATTTAACAAGGAGAACTCTGCTAATAAAATTACCATGATTTAATATTTTCTGAATGGCATGTTCACATTTTGTCACATTAGTTTTCCTTGGGTTCAAATTTAACCCCAGGGTCTTTTAGCTGTATTGAGAAATATATAAAAAAATGTACACATATTTGTTTTCGGTGATTTAATACGCTATGATTTTTAAAATATGCATTTTTAAAATATTCTTTTTATGTTCTCTAAATTGAAAATGGGCTTTAAGAAAAAAGTTTTCTGTCAGAGAGATTTTGTCACAGATTTTTGATGGTGAAAGTGACATTGAGGAGAATGTGTCTGAGACAGAAGATTATCTTGAGGAGGACCCTGATCCTCGAAATCGACTCCTAGTGTTGGGCCTCCTGTTGTCTCCCAGGAACCAACAAAAAAATTACCTTCCCAAAATGGAAAATTATTACAGCCCCACTCCCCACTTGAATAACAGGGTAGATTTAGTTCTGCTAATGTCATCAAAATGGGTCCAGGGCCCACCACATATGCTGTCGATCATTTTCAAGAAAAAAAAACCAACATTTCAGCTTTTCATTACACCATCAACTAAAAATTATACTATTTGAAAGACAAACTTGAATGGAAAGGGAAAAACTTTGATGCATGATGTAGCCTGCTCATTTTGGCAGGAGTGTATAATTGTTTGAAATTGACCCCATAAATTATTATGTGGCAGTCTTTGCTAAAAGAATAGTTATTTTTTTCATATGTTAAAAATAATAGAAAATATATCTATCAATAAAAAGTGCAAGACCCAATATGGTATACCAATTGCAGAAGATCCAGCATGATCACTATGGAGGTGGCTACATGAGGTTAAGATAACATGCCCACTCTTGAGCAGCACTCATGCAATGGACAAGCAAGAAAACATACTGAACCAAGCCATGCAGATGTATACAATGCAGTGGAAGGAGCAATTGGCATAAAAATTAGGGTGGTCAGGTCTTTTTTTATTACGTTTTTGTCTTGTCCTATTTTAGTAGTTAAGAGTTAAGTGACAGGAAGGGAGTGAGAGAACGGAGTGGGATTGGAAAGGCATTGCGTATATGTCCCGCACACTATACACTACACCACAGCACAGGAAGGTCAGACCTTCTGACTTTAGTTCTTTTTCAGAACTGGCAATTTTTTACAGTGACATGGAAGACTCACATGTTTTCTTTAGGTTATGTTTGTGAATGTCTTTTTGTTTAGAGGCCTTGACAACTGGGATTTGATGGTGTGGGGCTTTAGAAATAAACCATTCTCAGAGTGTGCTGCAAAACCTTCCTTAAATATATTTCTTTTTAAAGAAACCGCTCCTGTTGCTCATTGAACCTGGTTGTCTTTCTCCTATTGTCCTGATATTCAGCCTTTCTGATAGCCTTTCTTTTACAGATTACAGCCTGCAAACTAATCTCTAAATAGGTTTAAGAATTGTAGAGATTTCTATCGTTTTTATGGGTAAGAAATTTCTTTCTTACCATCATATTTCTTAACATAGTTTCATGTTACAAAGTGATTTGATCTTGAAAGGTTTTTGGCAGTTGTTTGGCTTTGGCATGAACCCCAACAGCAAAGCATGTGTGGGGCACAGATGGCTTTTCATCAGTATCTTTATTATGTTCGATTGAGACCGACAGTAATGTCTGATCTGGGACCTCGGAGTCTTCATTTCTTTCAGGAAACTCTTGCAACTGTTTCCAAGAAGTCTTCATTCAAGTTCGAGCCTTCAAATTATGAACTT
Source organism: Danionella cerebrum (assembly GCA_007224835.1). Lineage (NCBI taxonomy): Eukaryota > Metazoa > Chordata > Actinopteri > Cypriniformes > Danionidae > Danionella > Danionella cerebrum. The sequence continues at coordinate 110,451 of SRMA01025377.1, read as the reverse complement.
GCTCTCATGAGCTCTGTACATCTTATAGTTCAACGACTGCAAGAGTTTTGAGACAGGCTGATGATATTTAGTGCCTTTAAATGTGACTGAGATGCAAGGCTGGATCACTGAAGATGACCCGAAATAGATCAGACTGGTGCCTTATCTGTTTCCTCTCTGGCTGTATGTGATCAGTCAAAGTGTCAGTTATCAAGCAATCTGATCAATGCAGCCCACGCTAATCTGGTAAACGACCTTCTGGCTGCATGTCAGACCTGTCAATATAGTGACTGAGGTCAATTAATTCTGATCAATTCCCAAAATCATACCTTACTGACAGTTTGCGTTGCTGAATTGGGTCTTGCACCATGAAACCTGATAGATAGGTTGTTGTTTTAACATGCAAGAAAATGGACGTCCTTCTCCAAAAAGAAACATGGTATATGTACAGTACTATGCAAAAGTTTTATCACCTGCTGCCATTTTTCTCCACTCTATTTCCTGTTTTTCTGCTTACCCTTCACATTCAAGGTGTGGATTTCGGCTGACTCTCTTTCAGACCACTTCTGACTTGAATTCTTCTGAGTATCGATAGGTGTACCTCGGTCCAACTGGTTTCTGCCAGTTTTGAGCTGTTGACACTGATGGCACTGAACCTCAACATTGCCTGTTTCTTTGTGCTTCTTTAAAAAATTTAAATGAGGACAAGGACCCCAGCACAAACCCAGTTCACCAAATCCATATAGGCACTTTATTAACAAATAATAACTAAAAGAAAGTCACTTTATCCACCAGGTCTGCACAACTTTGAGGTTCTCATATACCCCAGCCATGAGGGAGGCTCGTGCAGGGATCTTAGACTAAGTTGGAACACCAGCCAGTCATGGCGAGCTGCTATCGAGTTAATCTTGCATAGCCAGTCCATGAAGGATGGTCTGGTGTTTATGGCCGCTTTCTTTAGCCCAGACCCAATCAAATTTGATCCGCATATTGTTATATTTGGGGCCGTTTGAACCTCAGACGGCTTATAATTTTGAATGCTATAACAACGGTTTGGATTTTTTTTTTTTCACAATCACAATTGTTTTCCAGTGATTTGTACATCTGTTGCTGCAGCTGATTTCCTTTTCTCTCAGATATTTCACTTCATCTTCCATAATCAATACAACTTGAAAAATTGCATCAACAAAGCTTTGAAAATATTACTCTTCCCAAATCAAGTAGCAAACAGGTCCTTCATCTCGTCTTGATTCACATAACTGACTTAAACAAAACTCCTGGACATCTCTTAAAGAGTGTATGCCATGAACAACTTCGGCATACTTCTGTGAATCCAATGTTTAGTTTTCTCTTGATTGTATGACTACACTTTGTTTCCTGGTGGAATGAAAATAACCTCCTTGAAATCCGGTTAAGTAGAACTAAACAGAACGCTACTTCGGAATTGGCAAAGTGTTTCCAGTAAACTGTACAACAGGCATCAGACATTTAGCCAACGCAACATGGATGTAGACTACTGCAGAATTGTTCCTGCTGTGATTGCCAATTGGGGTGCTGGTGCCAAATCGAGGCACCATTTCACTGGTGTGGCGTTAAGGATCTATGCCTGATTTGCTGTTGTGCCCACCCCCCAATCTCACTGATATACCTATTGGCGAATGCCACAATGCCTTTCTTTCAGGGCCAGGGGTGTTTCTCCAGCCCACACTCTCTCTCTCCCTCTCCATTCTGCATACAATCATCTACCTAACAGGCAATTGCTGAAGACACAGATTCCAGTCTGCTTTGAAATCTTGTCTGGGAGAGACCTTGTTGATGCAGTATAACTACCCTGTGCTTTATTGCTGTACTCAATCTCAACGTCATCTTGGCAGCAGAGTTTGACTTATCCTTACCCAGGTGTAAGTCTCCTGCACAGTTTGATATAATTGGTTGACCATTCATCATTGGCTGACCATTATTATTCGATTTGTGTAAAAGGAGACCAAAAATTATTGTTTTGATTTTTCTTTTGTTAGCTCCCTTTTGTGAATTGGCGAAAATAACAATTATTTATATTTCCTAAATGGTTGTTTTTGTTTATATATGCTTATATGTATTATACATACAGTGTATATATATAACACTTTTAACACTCATTTTTTGGGGCAAATTTGGCTTTAATTAGAACGGATAGGACGGTATCAATACAGGGATTGTAGTGAGGGTTTGGGATTCTTATCCTTGCAGCCCTTTTATGTCCGGCGCACCATCCACTAGTCTCCAAAGTCTCTGACAACAGGTTGAAACGCATCCAATGCCATAAATACTTTATCTTTAATACATGCTTATTTTTACCGGCTCCATAATGAAACGTTTTATGACTCGTTCATACAAAACTCCTTTACGTGACGAACCTGCAATGATTAGTAGTTTTAAATGTCTGATCTTGTTCGATACTGCATGTCAAACTACAGTTACCCCACAATTTTTCTCATATATTAGGTAAAAAATGCATTAAAAGTCAACAATACCATGGTGCTGCCTTATCATTATGACCTTGTGTCAGAGGAGGATGAGGCTCAGGGGCTGATGACACTCCAAATCAAAAGCAATTGGCGGAGGATTCCTCTCAGCGGTAAATATCCCGTTACATTAATATTTTGCCACTTTGACAATTTTTGTATGACATTTTAATGTATGTTGGCGAACATGGTAAAACTGCACAATCCCAGTACCTTGGCACTGAAAATAGGAGGAGCTTTGTTTTGTATCAGGTGACATCACACGTTTGAGCTAAAGGTCATTTTTCATAAATGATCATATGGGCTCTTTAATTACTAATTATAGATGCATACTGGGATTTTTCTCGAATGATCAAGGTATTCATAAAGTAACCAAATCAAGTGTTTGCTTGAGTGTGAGATTCATTGATATGTATAAACAGAGACAAACACACATCATATTTATTCATGAATTCCCATCTCGATGGCCCTCATGGCATCCAAGAATTGAGAAAATCAGACATGTGTCTCTTTTGATTTGAGCCAGAGGTTGTTATTTGTATGTAACTGACAGCTGTCCTCTATGTACCTGACCTTAGAGCAGAGGAAGCTTGCGTGAGACGACACATTCCTCTAGTTTTGCGTCTCGCAGCCTTTGTTTTATTCCCAGTTTTTAAAGGTCATTTTGTAAAACCTCCAAGAGAAGAACGTAATCTTTTGTCTGCTCTAGTGCAACAATCACATTTGACATTTCTGTCTCCCATATTTGAGCATTCTTTTCTCTTTGTTTGCTTAGCATTTGGTCGATTTCATCAAGTCTTTTCAAGCATCTTTGGTTGGTGCTTATAAAATATTATTGTTGTTATTTTTGGAATAAAGACCGTTTATTCGTCTCTGGTGCACAGCACTTCATTAGCAAGCTCTGTTTGTACACATATCAGCTGATAATGAGGATGCACAGCTTGCATGGCACTTTTAATATAAATATGTATGGATTTTGATGATTAGTCAATTAATTCCAAGAAGTGTGATGCCTGAACTGGAATGATGAGATTTTTCAAAAATACATTTTCTGCTGGTTTGTTATGTACAATGAGAGAGAAAAAGAGAAATATTTTGTTGCTCAGGACAAGACTTGACTAAATGACCAGTGCCACCATCTTCCACCATGAAATTCATTCATTCATTCATTTTCCATTCCCGCTTATTCCCTTTCGGGGTCACGGGGGTCTGCCGGTGCCTATCTCCGGCACACATTGGGCGAGAGGCGGGGGTACACCCTGGACAGTTCGCCAGTCCATCGCAGGGCAACATTCACACACACACATGCACACCTAAGGGGTATTTTAGATTAGTCAATTAACCTAACCGCATGTTTTTGGGATTGTGGGGGAAACCGGAGGAAACCCACGCAAGCACAGGGAGAACATGCAAACTCCTTCCAGGAAGGTCACCGGCGAGCCTTGAACCGACAACCTTCTACCTGGAAGGCCACAGTGCTACCCACTGCGCCACTGTGCTGCCCTCCACCATGAAATTTTAAGGTCAAATTTAGTTCTTCTGCATCATTTAGGATCATAAAAAGTTGTTTTTATTTTATCACAAACTTACAGGGGGAACGTTGGAAATCACCAATTTCTTTTGGTAAGGTTTACTAGGGAGAATACGGTTAGGTATTCATCTTTGATATTTATGCCACGTTCAACTACCTTGTTTACTTTTTCAATCGTTTCAAGAAATAGGAAAATCACGCTATTCATGTGCGATCCAGATTTTATGCTAGGTGCTGCACCACCGTGAGGCTATTATTCCTCTACACTCTTCCACTCACCCCTCCACGAGGGCCGGCACTTTCCGCCGCGTTAGCTATTAGAATGCGGGATTGGCATTACGTCTTTGCAGTGTTGTGTTATACATAGTGTATTGAGTTAGTTTATTATTGTGTTTGAACATTTGTTTTAGGTTTAGTTTGGGTGTGTGATTTTCAGAATGTAATGAACCGTTTTATCAACTGTGTGCTTTAGGCGTCTTGGTGCGTTACTAGATTTACTCCAAAGCATTATATTTATTTAAGTGAAAGACAGAAATAATTTTAAAGATTCTTCTTTGATTGTGTTTTGTGTGGATATAAGTTTCAATGGAGGACTGATTGCTGCGGACAATTAAATGCTTGAGAAATGTTTTAATCAGAGAGAGGGACAATGTGACCGTGTCCAAACAGGTTCATGTAATATCTGAATATGGATTTTTTTTGTATTATTATTTCTTCACTGTCCATGTTTTTTTTTTAAACAACACACCCAAAACATGTTCACAAATCTTCTACTGAATTGTACAAAAGATTTGAACCCAATATATATGCATCATCTCTCTCCTGCAGCTTTTCATCAACTCTGAAAGGAACAGAACTATATTAAGAAAAACAAACAGGTCCCTTGTTTGGATCAGAGCAGGAGCTTCGTTTCCTTGCATATTGTTTTGTGATAAGGGAGTGGGCTGTGGGTGAGAGATATGATGGTCACTTTTGTTGTGTATGTTGTAAGGATGGTGTAAGCACCGATGCTGTCATTTTGTTCAGTGGATTTCACCATCTCTGTGCAAAATTTTTTTAAGAAAATGTTGTTTAGTAATGCATATTGTATATTCAGTGTGTAAATAGAATAGCTAGTACACTGAAAGCAGTAGAAATTTAAGATTATCATCTGGACCAGCTTTGTAGCTTGATGGTTTATGGCGGGTATGAATGTACAAGGCTAACTGGCACCAATGCGCTCATGCTAGCCTGAGTGATGTGATGAGGAGGAAGGAAATGGAGGTTTGATGGATGCTGTAAGCTTGGAACAAAGTTGTTGAGAGATTGGTCAATTCAGTTTGAATGAGTGTGACAATTGTGTAGTTTGCACAAATATCATGTCCTGATAACTCCTCCCAAAATATTGGTTAAAAAACACTTCTGAAGGGGGCTCACTTTTCAAAACCACAACATTCTGAATCAGCCACATTCCCGTGTTATTCACAACAGAGGACAAACATAGATGTATTTTTTTTTACCAATAGTGCCTCCAATTCTGATTTTGTATCAACCAATATACCTGTTCCCCATCAATCCACAAAGCTATAATAATATTTGAGCCAGTCTTACCCTGACTCTAGTCGACATTGTCCAAGCTTCACCCGCCTTCCATCATACCCAGAACTCTTTTCAGAGGGGTATAACACAGATATGATCCATGTCTGGACAGCTTGCTTTGTACATTAGTAGTGTCCACTTTATGCTCCCACTATAAAGCAGGCCCTGGTGGTGAACTCGTAAACTAAACATTAGTGTATCGAATAGTTCTGTCAAAATTAGTGCATTAAATGCTGCAATGTTTAATGCAATTGACATGGATGGAGGGTTTTTTGTATTTCCATGTGATCAAAGTGTAAAGAAGTATGGAAAGACCAAGTAAAGACTTTTTGTGAACAAAGCCTGCTTGTTCATTCATTTCGTTTACAATATTCCTCCTCCTTTGGTGAAGTCTTTATTTTATTCACATTTTCCCTAAATTATGTTTTACTTTTGTGTTTATATTACTTGTTTTTTGTGATCAATAAACTATAATAAATATGTCTTTCAAGCCAACAGTTCATTTGGAGAATATTGATGGCTTATTGCAGGTATGTTGTTTACATGAGAACTGTGTTTCTAGTTAAGTTTCGAGAAACAATCAAATTTGAATTTAAATTGTTTCTTTATTTTTTATTTATTTTTTTATTTATATTTCCAACCAGTTTTAGCCTTTATATTGAAAAAAAAAAAAAAACGACTGTTAGCACTAGTTTTGAGATGCAGTGACCCTTTAATGATCTTTTTGATGTTTATAAGGATTTTTTCCACTGGGTTCACAACGAGTTTTAAAATTAAAGATCTATCACAGTCCAGAAATGTTTTGTCTGTATTCATTACAATCAAGGTTTCCTGATCTTTTTTCTATTGACTCTGCTTTTTTTCTGGTGTGGAGGAGTTAATAATTTGACAGCAAAGCATGTAATGATAATGCCACTTAAATACAGCTTAACTCATTCTCTCCTTCTAATTTAAATACTAGTGTGTAAAATAAAAAAATGATTGCCTCAGGACTTTTTCGATGGGGTTTGCTCTTTGTGTGGGTTGTAAAGCTAAATTTATGTGATTAATCCTCATTTTTACATAGTTCTAAAATGTTTCTTTCCAACTTTCACAATTGATTCTAAAATATTGTAACTCACAAGAGTACTAAGGGTTTGGAAGCTGGATAATTTTATTATGGGAAGCAGAATTATTTTGACCCAAGTTATGTGCAATTTAACTTATTACACGTTGGTGCTCAAATTGCAGAGCAGTGGTTTGGGTGTAAGGTTTTGTGCATTATTCAGATGACAGATAACAGCCGGGTACAGAGTGCTGAACTGTCATTTTGCCGTATAATTCCTGTTATTTTCAGATGCTTGTTTTTTTTTTTTTTACCTGCTGTCACTCATCACAATTTATATGCCTCTCTGTGTGTTCTAGATTCTAAAGTTTAGCTGTCTGAGCAATGCCCAACTTTGTAAGGATATGACAGCCTGGCTGAAAAGCCTGGCACAACTGCATCTGTGTGACTGGTGATAGTGGTCATCCTGTTCATAAACTCTAGTGGAGTTTCCTGACAGAATTTGCAGTATGAACTGGGAGTAAAAAGATAAAAAAAGATACTGTATACGTTATTGCTATGAGATATTTTCACTGGCCTTCTGTTACTGTGCATAGGTTGAGAGAAAATAATTATTGACTTCAGTTGCGTGTCTCAAAGAAATAAGTTTGGTTTTTTTAACAGTAGTCCCTGTGATAGGTTGGAGAAAGGCACCAGCAGACCCCTGTGACCCTGAAAAGGAAGCAGTCACCAGCAGTCAAAGAAAGCAGTGAACAAGCGAATGCTAACTTTGGAAAAAACCCTATAGTATACGTAAAAAAATAATGTAATGCTCTCAGACATAGCTTTTGTTGGCAAGATCAGGATTGAGGGATTTTCTTTTTCAAAGTCAATAAGGTTTAAAAGCTGGCAACTCTCCATTCAGATAATTTTATCTCTCCATTTCAGATAATAATTTTTATTATCTGAAATTAAGACAGGACCATAGGAGAAAATAGCTGCAATCTCAGTTGCACAGTTCAAATGGTCATTTTTATTAGCAGAAAATAAATGAATTACACAAATGCCCATATAAGGGAAAACCTGATTAACTATAAACTATAGAAGAAATAAAGCTAAATTCACTGACTGCTGACAAAGCTGTAACAAGCGCATGAGGAAGTACAGTCACACGCACTGACAGTACTTATGATTTAAACCGCAAGCAATTGTGTGCATTATGACCCAGCTCACAAAACACCCACCCACATAACAGCTGAGTTATTTCACTAAATAACTCATCTAATTTATAACAGTTCTCTAATCTACTTTAAAGCAATACTGACATCCTAAAAATGTATATTTGCTTTATACTGAGTGAACAAAGCAGCTCACGGACCTGACCTCACCAGTGTGGTGGCTCAAGACGCATCACATTACCCGATATCGCAGGTCAAATTCTTCCCAGCACAAACTTGAGCGCATAAAACATTTGTTTGATTGAAAATAAATGCTTAATTGGATGTGGATAATTTAGGGGGGTTTGCGATCCATTAATGAGTCACATTTCTGTTCAAATACCTGGATAAATTTGGTCATGTTTAAGGTAAATGACTTAAATGCCATACTACGCAAAACCAACTTTTTTGACACGCCTAGCATCAAGTTTTATTCAGAATCTTTCATCCATGTTTGTGTAATCCTGTATTCCTTTTTTGTGAACATAAAACGGCTTAATGTTCCTAGCAATGGGCCAAGTTCTTAGCTCCTCCGACTGACCAATCAGATTAATCGCTAATACAGCTCATCCCTATGCAGATCAGGTGGAATGTCTGTTATTTTTATTTATTTAATCATTTTTTTATTTCCTCACCAGGTATGTGTGAGTCAGTGAGTGAACAAGAGAGAGACAGAAAGAGGGGGGGGGGCTGTGTGCACAGATCTGCATTGACTTTAATGAAGACCAGTTGATCCACAACTGACCATTTCCAGCTGTGCTAAAAACACTCTCAGACTGGACACTGGAGGTGGACAACTGAGGTACTGCAGTACAAAGCGTGTAAGACAGGCAGAGACGCGAGTCGCTTTTACCAAGCACCACGTCTGAACAAACCTCACATTTACCAAAACTCTACTGGTTAAAAAGTAAGTACTACAAACAAACCAAAGTAAAAAACAAACCTGAAGCTGAAGAAACCCTAAACGTTAACGGAAAAAACCTGTAAACCTGAGTGACTGAGAGAGAGAACAGAGAGAGAGAGAGTGCTGCATGTTGTTATTTCTACACATTTATGGCAATTAGTTTCATTAGTTTCACATTAGTTTGCGAATTGATGAGCCTTACACAAAACTCTGCAATGCACCTTTTTTTATGTGCCTTTCCAGTCCAGGTACCACACAGAAAACTCTTAATTCTGTTTTGAACAACTTCATGTCTTTCTATTATGCACTATATTACCCATGATTCCCGAATGACAAGTCCCAAAAGGAGCATGACTGTGGGGGTAATTGGGGTAAAGGGTGCGTTTTGTAGAGGCAAAAATATGAGGTTATTCAATATGTTTTTTTAATCTTGCATTTAGAAAGTTACAAATGTTGCAGTGCTAGTAGAGGGCTCTAATATTTATTATGACTGCTTTAGAAAGTGCATAATATGTCACCTTTAAAAAATGATATTCATACAGACCCTTGTTTGGAGTTTTAATATCCCAACCTTCCAACCAATGACTTGGTGATTGGAAAGCTTTCCACAATTCACCAACCCTGGAGGAAGCGGACCATTGCAATCAGATCTTGGCTACTGAAAATCAGATTATACCTGATGCAACAGGAAAAATCAATGGAATAAATCAAGTGGCAAAACCAACTTGAGCTTCAGACTATCCGTGGTTTTGCCATAAAGCAGGAAGTATGTTATTTCTATTCTTTATATATTGATTATTAATGAGAATGTACTGAGTTTTTATTTTATATGGGTTAGCTTGTACTCACGTAACTGAACGTTGGGTCTATATACAGCATAAAGACTCTTTTTGGCTAAAACAAGATAGCAGGGGCAAAAGCAAGGTGCAAGAACAAAATACGAGTTGACATTACTGGGACCATGTAGCACTTGTGGCACTTTTACAAAGGAACACTGTGCACTACACTAATTGCACTTTACACTACATTAGCTTTTGTCTTTCTGCAAAATCCTTCAGTGCAGGTCACATTTTACTTTGAATATTGAAAAATGAAGCTTTTAAAAACTTTTTATTTCATAAAGAATTTATCAATAAGTTAAAACCTTTCTTCCAATTGAAATTATTGAAAATTGCACTGCAACCCGAGTGAAATAACCAGCTTAAGATTTATGTTTTTGAATGGTTTAGTTCTGTTTTCATGGTTATAGTCATGTTTATTCTTGCAGTGTTTCTATTGCAGTGACTTCTCAGGCTGAGAGGATCTTTTGCAAAGAACAGATTGCAGAAGTTAGACTTAACTTCTTATCATCACATATAATAATAAGTTATAAATACATTAAAACTTAAAATCAACCTCTGACTTATAATGATTTTGTGTTTTTCATCATGCTTGTTTTGACTTTTTTTTCGGTTAATTTAACCGGACATAAATTTAAAAAGTATGTCTATGACTATTTTTGGTTCAAATATTTGGTCCGATATTTCCCACAGCAGCCTTAAGTGCAAAATTAATAAATAAATAAAATAAAAACATTTTTCTGGTTTCCTGTCTTGCTCCAAACAAGAGGCTTCTGTGACTAGTGCAGATTATATTTAAAAATATCTCTAACTCATTTTTTACTGGTAAAATAACAACTACAATTGCAGAAAAAGTAGTCTGGGACCTGGCTCTAGCTGCTTAATCCCAGGAACTTTCTTTGAAGGCTCCAGAAACTAGCAGGATGCTAGAGTTTGTAGCTGGAAAGTGGGAAAATTTCTATAATATTTGTCAATGGATAATAGACAGGGGGCATCTTGATGGTCTAGGCTCTTGATATGGACGCCATTACAAAAGAGGGGAATAAATAAAGCACTAATACATGAACGTTTATTACACTTACTATTTCTGTTTAAACCTGCCATTGCTTTCCATTGTTTACCTTTTAGAGCCAAATGTTTATCTTCTTTAGGGAATTAAATCTCGTATGTATGTCTTTGTTATTTTTTTCCTACCGTTTAATCTTTGTATGAAAGTTTTGTGTAATCCTAGAGAATGAATGGAAGGATTAATGTCTCTCTTCCATCCATGAAATGAGTTTTCCTCTCACCGAGCTTAAAAGACAATCCAGCTCTCTTTCTCATCTTTTGCTAGCTCACTGGCACCCAATAAAAGTAATAATATTAGTTACTTTTGAAAATTTGGTTTCCGGTATAACAAAGCATCCTCAAGGAATAATCCATTTCCTTCTGATCAAGCAGCCATTAGTTAAAGCAAATATTGCCGTTGTTCAATTTGTTTGATTCATGAAAGGATCCCGTTTGCCCAGACGTTGATGACATTATCACAAAAATATTACGTGCGGTCACAGCTCTGACAGCATTGATTGTGAACGTCCTCTGAATATTAGTGTTCAGGACTTTCTTTTGTTCATCATAATGAAATCTAAATTGCCCCCTTTATTTTCTCATTCCTGTGATGGAACACAAAGAGATGATGAATCTTAAATGTTAATCTCTTATTAAGAGATAAAAAGCTCTTTGTCTTCTTACAAACTGCATTGAAAAGTTAACAGTGGTGAATATTTTATTTATAATGTGGATCTCACAAGAATCATGATTTCATTTTAGAGTTCACGTCTATTTCAAATTATTCAAAGTATTTGTTCATCTCTGAGTCAAAAAAAATATAACTCTATATAGTATATTTATAATAATATAACTCTATAGATTGAAATACATTTTTCACAGCAAACGCCTATTTCTGGAGAAGATGAAGGTCACTGAAAATAGCCTCCCTCTCTCTCTCTCTCTCTCTCTCTCTCTCTGTTTTCCAATGCAATTCATTAATATCATAACTCAATGTAAAGTAACTAAAACACAGAAAGCATAACCACACCTCTGGAAGATTCACTGGCTGAGACCATTACTGAATCAGGATTCCCTAGTCCCCAGTCGCTTAACAACATATCCGAAGACACTGTGTTTGGTTTGGTGCTTCCTAATTCCCTACAGATACTCACCTCTCCCATTCTTTTTACCATTCCCGCAAACTCTTCCACGTCTCGTATGAAACCTCCCAAGAAGACTTGAATATATGAATATATTTGTTAAAATAACTTACCTAGGAATTCCTGTATATTTGGTTACCAACCTCATGCCATTTCTTGGTTCCTACACAATTGGGTTTCTTGGCTCTTTAGACTCTCCTATGATCACAAACCTCTCTTTTATTTTAAACAAATAAAAAAAAATCAGACAGAAATTTTACATGTGATACACAAGTCTATTGTGTAATGTCAATGTTATTAGGGTAAATTACTTTATTTAGTATTATACACATGTTGTTCGAGCCTACAACACCCATTGGCACCCGTGTAAGTGCACTCCCTCTCTCATGTCTGGCGGTGTATGCTCACCTTGGATACTCACCCTTAGCGTACTTTTCTCACCTGTTCCTCCGAGTGATATCTTGCTGGACCAGTTCTATCTTGGTCTAGACCAATGCGGCATGCAGGAAGCAATTTACTGGACACCCACCTAAAAAGAATCCTTCCAGAAGATGTAACAGACGAAAGGGACACCAGGCAGCGATCCTTCGGAAAAGGGGAGTATTGTTAGAGTTTACAACTCTGCTCTCCAAACTAATATGCAACCACTTACATAATCCTACATTCAACATCACCGACGTTCAACATATAAAATCCAAATTTCTAAAGCCTGGGGTCCTTTATCAAAGATTTTGTCATCAAGGTCGGTTGGTCTACAATATTGCTCCATCAGCAATGTAACCTCCCAAAATTTCTTTGTCAAGGTTTCTCCGTGATTTGTTTTTCCCCAACTGTTTACTTGCTGGACTTATTAGTTCTCCTTTTCCAAAGGATTACCTCTTGAGTATTCCTGTTGGTGGGCCATCTTCACCGTTGACTTTACCTGAAAGAGGAGCTCATCCATTGGTGCCCTTGTTAGTGCGCTCATTCTCTCATGCCTGGTGGTGTATACACACCTTAGATACTCACCCTTAGCGTACTACTCTCACCTGTTCCCCCAAGTGATATCTTGAGTCACTGGACAAGTTCTATATTGGGCTTACACCTATGCAGCATGCTGGTAGCAACTTACTGGACACCCATCCAAAAAAAACCTTCCTCAAGATTTAAGAGAAGAAAAGGAACACCAGGTGGACCACCATGAGCCTGCAGTGCTGTTCTCCGCACAAATCTGCAACTACTTATATCATCCTCCAATCACCATCGCCTAGTTCCACATATAAACTCCAACTCACAGAAGCCTGGGTCCTTTGTCGAGGTTTTTGACAGGTTGACAATATTGCTCGGTAAGCAATATGACGTCCCAGAGTTCCTTCATCGAGGTTTGTCTATGGTATGTCATTCCCCCTTTGTCTACTTCCTGGACTTCCTAGTTTGCTAGCTTGAGTGTTCCTGTTGGTGGGCCATTTTCACCTTCAGCTTGACCTACAAGCGGAGCTCATGCCTGGTGGTGTATACTCACCTTGGCTACTCATCCATAGTGTGCTACTCTCCTTGGAACTCTAACCTGTTCCTCCGAGTTCTGTCTTGGGCTAAACCTAAACTTACTGGACACCAACCCAAAAAAAAACCCTTCCCCGAGATTTAGATGAAGACGTAGGAGAAGATTTTTGAGATTTTTCAAATTCATTCATTAATTTTTTTCAACCCGCTTAATCTCTTTTGGGGTCACAGGGGTCTGCCGGTGAGACTCCAGCGCACATTTGGCGAGAGGCAGGGGTATACCCTGGACAGGTCGCCAGTCCATCGCTGGGCTTATTCAAATTGATTTAATGTTTTTTGGGGGGAATGCTACAAATTGGAGCCTTTTGTACCACTTTCTATAACAGTGTACCACTTTCTGTATTTCTCAGCTGCTGTCCAAAGAGTGTAGACTGATTGTTTAGAGTCAGTTGCAAGGATAAAAAAAAACCTAGTCTCCTTTTTGTTTTCATGATATTTTATTACAAAGGTGTTTTACATTATCTAATTAATGCATCGTAATGACTACATCGTATGAAAAGATAGTGACACTGGATGTATTTGTTTGCTACTCTTAACAGGGCAGTTTGTTCCTGAGGAGCTCTGTGAGGAAGAGGCGCCCGCTTCAGAGATGCCCTGTTCACTGGCCTGTCCTAATGACTGTGTACTTGGAACCTGGACACCATGGTCCTCCTGCTCTCACAGCTGCTCTAGTAGAATATCGGAGGGCAGACAGAGCCGCACACGCTCTGTGTTGGGCTTACCAGGAGAAGGTCAGTTCAGATGTTCCTAGAGCAACTTTCACCAAATGGACTGGCCTAATTGATTATCTTTAAAATGATATGCTCAAACTATTCCCACAACAGCGCAATGGGGCTCAGATCCAGACACTGGCCACTCTTTTGCAGTTAGAATTACTGCAGACCACTTGGTTTGTTATGCCTTTAGGGGCATCAAAATACATATTACTTGTGGTAGATAGCAAAAATTATAATAAATAAGTTGACCAAAGCTTGTGCACAAGCTTTGATGTTTGGCTGTAAAAGTGCCATTCAAAAGTATTTTTATCAGTAAAAAGGAAGGGTTACGAGGTCGAATTATTGGTTGCTATGGAAGACTCATTGACATCATACAAAGTCCACCATGCTGATATGAGTAATGTACACCAACCCTCATTTCTCTATGATTTTCCTTAACTGAGATAATGATATGCCACATTAGTTGCTAGGGTAAAGTCAGGTTGCTATGGAAAGGTCCTTTACATAATTTAACGTTACCTTTGTCACTATAAGTTGTATGAACCAAACCCCATGGTTTTGTACCAATGCTGAGATAGAGCTCAGAAAATTTGTTTCTAGGGTAAAAAGTTTGGTTGCTAGGGAGCTGTCATTATTGTTCTAAAATGTATCTGTTGCTATTATTATTATTACAACTTCAATCTCTTTATGATCTTGAAGACATTTTCAGTGCAGTTTTCCTTTTATTATGTCAAATACTTTTGCACAGTGGTTTGTGTTTTAAGTTTCTATGAGATTCTCAGTTTGAGTTACAAAGTTTGAACATTGAACATTTCCCAGCATTCTCAGTTAGTTTCCAGAATTCCTTTAATGGTACCAGTCTGAAGAAATATTGCAATCAGGGCAACATGAAGCAAAAGACAGATAACTTTGACAAGCCAACATAATTTACATAAACACAATAGTAAACAAAACTGTTAAAAGACAGACAAGGCTATGAACAACTATAGCATTACCTCCTCTAGTACCCCTTTTTGACTCGTCGATCTACCCCTCTGTAGATCATACCCACAGATCATATCCTTATCAGTAGTATTACAACATTAAGGTACTTCTGCTTTTCACACTGTGAATTTAAACTGGCTGCTTACTGGGTTTGCATACTGGTGTGGACTGTATGCAAGTATCCATTTTGAAAGGGCCTGAAAGCAACACTCACCCTTTTTTGGCTCATTCCTGCTCCAATATAAAAGTAATCTCTCAACATTCTGGAATCTAATCGACTGTTCCCCAGATCTGGTGATTTCAAAACCTCTGCTCCTTGATTAAAACATAAATAAACCAATAGTTTGGAAAAAGTCAAATATATGTATGTATTTTGTCAACATGAAGCTAGCAGTTAGTAAGTAAAGCCTTTATTGTCATGTACATTGTAGATTGTTTCTGATTGGCCAAAGGTTCTCTAGCTGTATTTTAATATAAGACAAGGTACAGATGTTTCCTGGCCAGTTTATCGTAGCTGCTTGAATTATCATACCAAATGCCAATACAAAATGCACCAACAATTCTGTTAAACTACTTTAACTAGCACTGTAAGAAGGACGAGGGAGGAACATATCAAGAGAAATTTGATTTAAAAGAGTATTTGATTTAAAGGATAAGACCCAAGATTGACTAAAAGAGGTATGACCAATTTAAACAACTTTTTAGAGAAGACTAAAAGTTTTGAGCTTCCAAGATCAGAAGGGCAACATTTATAAAAAAAAAAAAAAACACATCATGTAAAGTTCTTTGTATTTTTACATAACAAAAATTATATAACGTACCCTGACGTTTTTTTTTTGCACTCTGTGATCTCTCTTTTTTGAAATCATTCAACCAAATATCATTTCAGTTATCAAGGATTTATATTATAAATAAAATATGTATGTGTGCGCGCGTGTGTGTGTGTATATACTGTTTTATATACCATTTAAAACTGACGCAAAGCCTTACTTATGTAAATATATGATGAATCTTTTCAAATAATGCTAATTTGTAGGGGTTAAAAATCTGAGAAATAATTGTCCTGGAACCGATTCTCAATAAAATTAATCTCAATTATGACAGGGTGTTCTCTAATATAATTTAACCCTTAGAAGTGTCTGCACATGGCCTGTTTTTGAATTAAGAGGGAATGATGCAACCCATCTAGTGTTTATTTGTGATTTCAAATATAATCTGAAGGTTTCAAAAAGGTTATTAGTTTTGATACTTTATGTGTTGAGACAAAATAAAAATTCATAAATTACCCTAAAAAGCAAAGTGGGGGCTACCCCCACTCTATTCACTTGTTTAAATTCACATTTATTTATTTATCAGATGATTTTATCCACAGTGACTTAAAGTTCACTCAGACGTCAAAATCTTTCAGTTTCATTTTACAGACCCCAAATCGAGTGGTGAAAAGACGGGATAACCATTGGAAGTACAAAACCTGAGATATGGCTTGTGTTTTTCAAAGTTATGGCACAAAAAAGCTTAATGGCACAATAAGTGCCTGTTTGTTTGTTTGTTTGTTTGTTTATTTTTTTTAATCTTCTTTTTTAATACAATTTTGATCTTGCCTATTTTTGACTTAACACGTGCAATTATTTTTTTTATTAGACTGATTTGCCTTTTTTATTTTTGCCAACATAAAATTACAAAATGTAATACTCAGAATTGTATTTTTTTCAGTTTTGTTGCAGAATTATTGTGAAATGTAGAAAAACTTACTAGAGAAAAGAAGCTGTGTCACTAAAAATAAAAATCTAGGCCTGAAAAACTGGTTTAATGGTCATTTATTAAAGCAAACTGTGCATTCATTTTCCAGCCCGCTTAAACCCTTTTTTGGGGTCAGGGGGGTCTGCTGGTGCCTATATCCAGCTCACATTGGTAGAGAGTTGGGGGTAAACCCTGAGCAGGTCGCCAGTCCATCGCAGGGCAACATTCACACCTAAGAGGAATTTAGATTATTCCATTAACCTAACCACGTTTTGGGGATTTTGGGGTAAACCGGAGTACCCGAAGGAAACCCACACAAGCACGGGGAAAACATGCAAACTCCTTCCACCGGCGAGCCTCGAACCGGCAACCTTTTAACTGGAAGGCCACAATGCTACCCACTGCGTCACTGTGCCACCCTAAAGCAAACTGTAAAGTAGTGCTCATAAATGCCCCAGACTTCTAAGGGTTAAAATGCTAAATTTCGCAAATGTGTTATTTTTAGCTTGTTTAACATCGGATTGTATGATTACATGTTTATTTCGTTTTATACTTATAGTTGTATTCTTTTATATTTATTCTTAAAAAACATATACATTTTATGCATATTTTAGATGTGTTTACCCAAAGCAATTTACATTTGAGTAAAGACAATTGGTCAGTTCTTGTTTTCTCTTGAGATTTTGAACCCACAATGCTCACCTCTTTATTCATTGAACCAAGATGTGGCAACCCTAATAACATCAGCGCAACTGATGGAGTTAAACCTGGTTTCTGTACATTAGTGTCAGATGATCCAAAACACAGTGTTGAGTTCGCCTTGTTTCTTTCTGCCTCCATACAGCTCTAGGCTTCTCCAATCACACACATTGCTTTTGGAACAACAGAGAGAGCTCTATAATTAAGCCTTAAATATACCTTTAGACTGCCTCCCACTCTCAGTCTAACAGCATCGTGTTTGCACTCACACATCTCTTCATGCATCTGGCAAATGGAAATAAATTCTCACTCTCTACACACCGTCCGTAGAGTGCCATTAATCAGACAAGCCCTTATTAATATTCAGACAGTCTGCGTTAAACTCATAATGAGCCCCTGTGTCACGGAGAAATGGCTGAATGTCGATACAATGTCATTAGCTTCAAGGGCAGATCAAGAAGGAATTACTTTTAATTATAAAAAGTGCAGGAGTAATTTTGGAGACAGAGCTTGGGGGACAGGTTTTTGCAGGTGTTCCTGAGTCATGTGTGAAATTCAAACTCTGCATCTTGGAATAAGTTTAGTTCTTTCATACTTGACCAATTAAAGCCATTGTTAAATACTTATGCTGGCTATATATTTAGAAATATCATGAAAGGAAAAGATGCGGTAGAAAGAAATGTACAAGCAGTAGAGATAACTGCACCCTGGAGAGGATTGTGAAACAAAACCATCACCAAAATGTTTATCAGTAAAAAATGTAAAACTTAATCAGTCTGTATATGAATGTATACATTAAACAAGAATCACGTTTTGAATGGAATAATATATATTTAAGGTTTTCTAGTTGCTAGTCTTATGTGTATTTTTGAAATTTCATTAAAAAATCCTAATACTAAAACGTATTTATTTTTGTTTATTGTTGTTAATTTTATTTTCCTTGAATTTTAATGTGTATTTCCTTAATATTCCCATTTCCTAATTCTACATCCGATGCTACGTTTCTCTTTTATTCTTATGCCCATTTGTCTTTAACATTTCATGAAACATTAAAGGAAACTTAAGAAAGCATTTTCCATTCGCAGATAAGACGTGTCCAGCTGCTCCTGATCTGGAGGAGTGGAGATCTTGTAATGATCATCCGTGCATCACCTTCTTCTGGGAAGTGTCTCCATGGGGACCGTGCATTGAAGACTCCTCCATGAATGTAAATGGCAGCGGCTACTGGAACGGAACGGCCACCTGTGCTGCAGGGGTGCAGATTCGTAAAGTGCTCTGCATGAAAATGGGCATCGGGCCAGTGGTTCCCAAAAGGTACCTTATTTTTATGTATGAAATGTATAATCTGTGTATTTGTGCATTTCTAGACACCGCACTAAAGACGGTGGCACTTGACTTTAGTGGAGGTTAGGTTATTAAAGATTTCCCTCTCGTTTTTGTGGCTTAAGATTATAGGCTGTTTCCTTGCTGTGTTTATCAGTTTGGACGTGCTGTTATCGAATAAGCACTGAAAACGATTTGAATAGACAGAAAGAGAAATCTTTATTAGTAAAAGAGAAAAGTTTGGCAGCCAATCAGAATTAAACCAGGTACTGGTATTTATGGCTTTGTGGACATGTGGCCAAAAAAATCCCCAAAAGCTTCTCTACAGTAGGAAGCATGAAGTGCTCTAAAATGTTCTGATAGACACATATTAACTATGGATTTGATAAAAGACAGTGGACCCACACCAGCAGATGACACAATTTATTGATTGTGTTGACAAAATAACACTTTAACTAAACAGAAACGAAGAGAAATGCAAAACTTAAAATAACCTTGGTGCACCCCACTCAATAAAAAAAAAAAAAAAACTAACCACGCATTTTACATTTTTTTTTATTTACCAAATCCTAGTTTGGTATAGGACCTTAGGAACCAAAGTGTTTACCCTAGCAACCAAATTTTCTGAACTCTATCTCATCTGTGTTAAATGATAGAGACATGATATATGCAACTTATAGTGACAAAAGGAACAGTATATTAAGTAAGTGACTCCTCCATAGCAACCAGAATGTTTACCATAGCAACCAATTTGGAATATCTCTATCTCCGCTTAAGAAGATAACAGAGACATCGGGGTTGGCTTATATTACTCACAGTGACGTTGGGGGCATTAAAATCATGTCACTGTAGGTAAGAGCGATACTATCTGTAACATTCTGGGTCAGTACTAATCTTCCCACAGAAAAAGAGGTTTTCCTCAGCCATTCCTTGAAAATAAATGTTTATTTAAATTGATTTACCCACATCAAGTTAGATCTTCTTTGAACGTGTGCCTTACCCCAGAAATCCCAATCTAATAAGTTCCCATTGAAACATTTTGGCTCGAAAAGACTGGCTTTCACAGACAGCAATTTCTGAATGAGCCAAACATTGAAAATGCTTTTTATCGGTTATTCGTTGACCTTTTCTCCCGAGACAAGCACTTGGTTTGCTTTAGCTGCAATCGTATCTTACTCTTTGAATCTGACAGTATTCTCAGTCTTGTACTATGTTTCCTGTGCGGGGTCATGTTGCCCCAGGTCTCCGTTTGATGAATGTTTCCTGTGTTTGTGCTGTAATGGCACTTTGCTGAGATAAAATGTCCAATTGCATAACGTGAAGAAGATATTGTGCTCTTCATCTGGAAAGAGGCTCATAAATAATGCATTGCTTTATCAGTTTCTTTCATTTACATGAATGCCACATGTTAAAGTAACCTCGTGAACTTTTGTACTGTACTGGTTATGGTTAACTGGTTCAGCTTGAATGGGTGTATCAGGAGTACACTTATTTAACTCCATAATATAAAATGAAGGTTCAAATTGAACTCAGATCACAAAATCTTTGGTTTTTACTCACATTGGTTGAAACAAAAATTAATACACCCTCAACAAAAGCTCCTACATCTAGTATTTTACATGAGCGTTGTGAATGTTAAAGAGGGCGCCAAATCTTCTGGGCATGGAAAGAACAAGTTGGTGACAGACTGCAAGGTCTATCTCTGTGTGTTCTTCAAGAAGAACCTTACTTCCAGAAACAAGGATCACTTTACCTGATTCACTTCACATTTTTTCCCATTGTGATAATTATTGAAATGCAAAGTTCCACATTTAAAAAATTGTGCAATGCTCCAAAAAAAGAAGTGAGTGGTCTGAAATTACCAGTGTACAGTTAAGTTACAGTTACTTCGTTCAAAAAGTAACATTTTAAAGAAGATCTTTTGATATTCACAGCTGCATGGAAAATAAAGAGTATTGTGAGCTATTTTTTAATTGCTTACTTTTTTATTTTGATTTTACACTCTGTATAAAGACTGAAAAAAAAAGGTCTCGCTTAATCCTTTTTCGGGATCACTTGGGTCTGCTGGTGCATCTCCAGCGCACATCGGGAAAGAGGCGCGGGTACACCATGGACAGGTCATCAGTAAAAGGTTAATTCTATATATTAATTAATTTATTTCAGATCATCACAAACTGAAAAAAATATATTTAAAAAAAACAACCTGGAAAATAATTGAGAATTTTTATGGAGAAAGTACAAAAAATGCATTTTCCCAACAAAAGCACTCTACAAACGTTATATAAAGTGTTCTGAAATATCTCATGTGCTATTAACATTTGTGTATTAAAATAACCAATTTCATTTGTTAAACTAAAAAAACAAGTGAGCCACTCCACAGTTGAGACAGGATGCATGTTGTGCATTATAACAGTGATGTGGGAGCTATACACTTTTTTTTTTGTTTAAATATGCAAAAAATATAAACAAAAAAAGTTTTTAGTAGGTTAAGTATTAGATTGGTGATGTGTGACCTGAAAATGGTGGTAATACCGTGATTTGTATGGAAGAGATTGAGCTTTAATCAAAAATAATTAGTCATAAAAATGATGCAATAATAAAATGTTATCAAATTAAAAAGTACGATCTGCAGGTGAGCAGTGGAGTGTGGCTTGATTTTGGTCGTGCTGGAGCATTTTAGAGTGAACGTAACCATTTTGCGGTATCTTAGGCTTGGCACTTTTCAGACGGTCCTTAAGCGACCCTCTCTCTCAGCTGCTCATCGACAGTTATATATTTTGGTGATTGTGGCAGGAGCATGCTTTGTAGTGTGTAAGCTACATTACTCAGATTAAAAGAAGTATCATTTGTCTATTACGAACGTTGATAAATGACTTTGTGTTTTTCAAATTTCAACTATTTTCTTCTGAAACACTGGAAAGATTATTTTACTTTTATATGTTGTTTATTTATATGTGCAGCATCTCTTCTCATTCACAGTGGGAGAGCATTTATCGGGCCTTTTAAAGTTTAAAGATGTGTTTACAAAAAAGATGTGTCTGCTCTCTGTTAACGGACAGCAAATCAAACGGTGGAATATAGCAATCAGTTCATGTACACTGGAGGACAGCGGATGTAGCTTATAGAAACATAACTCTCTTTGAAGGGGGGAATGCTTGTGTTTGATGGTGTGCGTATATTTATGTGTTAGTGTCTCTTCATACTGTATCTACAGGCAGTGAGGGCAGGGCTTCGCTTGTGCATCACTGAGTGGCTGATGTCCAGATATCTCTATATATCTCAGCAAGCAACGATTTGATATTTGACCCAATGTTTCTTTATTTTCCTGATGCATCTACTCGGAGAATACGTAAGCAGGTTGTATGTCAGACCCTGAGACTATGAATCTTGTGCAGTTGTACAGGGTCCGTGCATTCATTACATTTTTGATTTGGAATTGAAAATCAAATATTGAATATTTTCCTGCCGCAGAAAAAATGTATGAAGTCGTCTGTTGACTTTCCCCACCCCATCGAAAATTCCTTCTTCATTCTGCTGCGTATATCGATGTATGACGATAAATGATTTTGGTGTTTTAGTCATTTTGGTTAAACAGAGAAGTTTATATTTGGCAGAAACACTGCGTTTTCATGTTTAAAATTCAGCTTGTGTGATTTTAATGAAAAATAGATTTAACTACGTTTATTTACCCTAACTTTAACCCTAACCCCAATTTATGTTTTCTTGTAAATGAATGACCAAAAAAAAGATAAATATTGTAAAACTTACCTTTCGAGAGAAACGGTTGGGGAAAATAATAGGCGGGGTTCTCAGAATGATTGAAAACAGAGCTCTTCATTTTGTGCTCTTCTGCTCAATGTTCTTCTAGAACACCGACTTTATTAATTTTTCGGTTAAAATGAAAAATAAAATGACAAAAGTACTGTTTTTGAAAAGGAGTTACAGTGGTACCTCGAGATAAGAATGCTTCAAGTTCCGAAAACTCCAAGATACGAAGGGTCTCTCAAAAATATTTAGATTCAGGATACAAAAACAATTCCATGATACAAAAAACACAAACAGTTCTGCTCTAGTGTTCGCTTGTTAAATCTAATGTTGCGTGGTGCTTCTGGGTTCTGGCGCTCCACTCCTCCATTGAGAGACAATGGTAAAAGGTGCTAAAACTTTGGTCATTATTACACCAAAACACTTTAAATCAGTTTTAAATCAAGCTAAACATTATGTATAGATTATCCAATAATGTGCTGTAACAAAAGTTTGAGTTAAATAAATAACGTTTATTTTTAACAAAATCTTGTTCAAGATCTGAAGAAAATGTTTGTATCATCTTGCAAATAATCTGCTTAAAATGTTCAAGCGTAGCCATTTTTTTCTTGCAAAGAACTCTATTTAGGACAGGCTGTTAAAACTAATAAAATATTAATAACAACACGAGCATTTTTGTGTTTTTTCATTTTTGATTTTTAATTACTGCACTCACTTAGAATAAACAAATATTTAAAAATGCAAACATTTTCTCTTTTTTATGGTGCATTAACAATGCATACAATATTCCATGAAAACAAGAATATTGGGTCATTTTTATTTTCAGTTCAGAATCAAAATTGAATGAACACAATGTACACGGACCACCGACCTTGATCCTGTCTGACTAATAGCATTACTTAAATCCCTAGACCAGATTTAATTGTTGAATAAAACCATTAATAAAATCTTAAGGAATACGTGTGGTGCTTACATAGTCCTCTTTTTCCTTCCTCCCGATTTCTTGAGCTCATTGTCCACTCTTTTGTTCTTTCTGGAAGCTTTGTTGCATCACTGCCTTTAGTTGATCACCCGCTGAAATGACATTTTGCTCCATATAACACAGAAAAGAGCAAGAAGCAGAGGATTCAGGCCCTTGCTTTGATCTTTCCTGTAACTGGTCCAACCATTGAACTTTATCGCTGCTTAGTGCTGGGAAATCCAATGCACCAACTCTAAAGGAACAACCTACTTATAGCAGACATAAAACATCACATATTTCCTTTTTTACTATTATTATAACCTTTTCCTAATATAGTAGGTTAACTGACAACAAGTACTCATTCACAATAATAACACGATGAGGGTCGCTCTTAAAAGTGCGATATGCAAACTTTAGGAATCATTTTAGATCATTTTAGACATTAGTTTGAAATCAGGAAAACAAACACATCCCAGACTAATGGCCTTTCTTTAAAAATTTGATAGCCCCACCTTAATCATAAACCATTATGGAGGAATCTGCAACATCAGATTACATTAATGAAAAAGGATCCAGATACTGTTCTGTGAAGCGAAGCAAACATATGGCTCAACACTAAAGGAGAAACAAAGGAACCTCTGTGTTTGATGCGTTGTATGGTTCCTTTATGGTTCTTCATTGATTCTTTGCCAGTTTGAAGGTGCTATATGTCACTTTATTGATTTGAAGAACCCCTTAAGCTCTTTTTGGTTCTGCACCGGTTCTTGCAAAGGTTTTTGAGGTACACTCTTTAAAAAAAGGTACTTCTGTTGTTCTGCACTGGTTCTTTGCCAGTTTGAAGGTGCTATATAGCACTTTTTAACTTTAAAGAACCCCTTAAGCTCTTTTTGGTTCCTCACTGGTTCTTCGCTAGTTCTTTGCAGATTTGAAGATGCTATATGTCACTTTCGCTTTAAAGAACCCCTTAAGCTCTTTTTGGTTCCTGACCGGTTCTTCGCTAGTTCTTTACAGATTTGAAGGTGCTATATGTCACTTTCACTTTAAAGAACCCCTTATGCTCTTTTTAGTTTTGCACTGGTTCTTGCAAAGGTTTTTGAGGTACTCCTAAAAAAGGTACTTCTGTTGTTCTTTGCCGGTTTTAAGGTGTTGTATAGCACTTTTTCATATTAAAGAACCCCTTAAGCCCCCCTTCACTGGTTCTTTGTGGAAGCACACACAACAGCAAACTGCAGCAAAATGCATCACCTTGATAACAAATATTTGATTATTGTTTATTTTGTATACCAATGTTTGGTGTTACTACCTAAAACAAACTATAGTTCACCACTATGATCCACCAAGTATAACAAACAGTTGATCATCAGTATCACATGCAGGTTGAAACCCATGAACTGAAAGATCTGTGTAAGATGATTAAATCTGGTTGAGCAAAGCATAAGGCACTTTTCCAAGTGTTTACAACCTCCCAGTGTTTCTTTCAGTATTGCATTCAACATTTTGACCATTCTCAGAATCATGCGTGCTGAATGAGTTGACCACACCCACTTATTTACATTCCGTGATAAACATCCAATACAAATTATTTCACGGTACACATTTCATTCCACTGTAACCATCATATACTACCATCCCGCCCAGCCCTAGACACTGAAATATTTTGAACAAATTTATTAAGAAAAAAAAAAAATAAAAATATATATATATATATATATATATATATATATA
This sequence comes from Danionella cerebrum, assembly GCA_007224835.1. NCBI lineage: Eukaryota > Metazoa > Chordata > Actinopteri > Cypriniformes > Danionidae > Danionella > Danionella cerebrum. The sequence continues at coordinate 85,231 of SRMA01025377.1, read as the reverse complement.
TATTTTTTTTTTTTTTTTTTTTTTTTTTTTTCTTAATAAATTTGTATTGTTTGTAGATTATCTTCTGTATTTTAAAATATGCCTGGTGCATGTTTTAAGCCTAATGTTGTGGCTAAAATGTTGTGGTGCTTTAAAAGCCTGCAGAAGCATGTAGTATAGAGTATAGAGTCTCTCTCTTGAGAAACATATGTAAAAGCTCAACCTTCATAAATAACTCACCTTTATCAGACATAGATGCAATCAGCAATAGTCGCTGCTGAGAAGATGCAATTACATCAGATTACCTAACTCAAGATCTGCTGTTTCTCACTAAACTGTGCTCTATCTTCTTGTGATAATGTCTAGCTCTCTGAGCTTCAGTACATCAAGATTCACGGGTGAGACGGTATCTCTATGCTCATTCTAGAAGGTCAAGGACGGATCTTCTTCACAATGAATCACTGATCATGAAACATTTCTTCTCTTTTCCATGTGTGTGTCATAGGTGTCCTGAATCTGCTCGACCAGACACCATTCAGCCTTGTTTACTGCCCTGTAAGAAAGATTGCATTGTGACTCCTTTCAGCGAGTGGACGGCCTGCCCGACCACATGCCTGCCAGGTATTGATACGATCTCTTCACACAACCTTTAGCTGTGACATTTCAGAGCTTGCTCCCCTACAGGAACGGTTTGCCTGCACTTCAAAGAGTGCCGTCAACACTTTGTGCAGTTATTTCCACCTGAAACACATATAATACGTTACGGGGACAATCTGATTCTGCTTTTGATGTCGCGTGTGAAATGATTTCTTGGAGCACAGTTAGAAATTAACAGTATGGAATGCGTTTCTGACTTCTCAACGAAGAGGAAAACCCGGTGGTGGTTTTGGTGATAATGAGCCAATTTGGTGGCTTTTATGTACAAAACTGCAAAAATAGTACTGCACAAACCATAACAAACGGACATGGTTTTTTTAGGTAGGTGTTTTGTACATATATATGTGTGTGTGTGTGTGTGTGTGTGTGTGTGTGTGCGTGTGCGTGCGTGTGTGTGTAGTTATGTACAAACTGCGAAAACTGTACTGCACGAATTGTAAGAAACTTTTATGGTATGTTCAGATAGGTATTCCTATCACTTGTCAATCTTTCCCCCTCCTCTACATCTTTCATCCACTCCCACCTACCCTTTTAACACCCTCCTGTCCTGATGTAAATAATGCAAACTGGTCCATGGTAATAAATAAATAAATTAAAAAATATATTTATTTTTGTTCTGTTTTGCTCACTTTTGTTTTTCTCTCAATAAACTTTATAAAATGGAAAAGGGGTTTTAACTGTGTTCCATATTAGGGTTTGGTCTAAGATTTCCACCTTCACCCAAGAGTGCTGTCTTCACCTAATTGGACCAAAACTACTGAAAACTCAGAAAAGGAACATCACACAACCTGAACATACCCGGAGGGAACAGCAGAGCCTTTTTATTTCACTTTAATGAAGTTATTAATGAACTGTTCCATCCACTGCATCAACCAGGAGTAAACAGACATTTATTTATATCAATTTCAAGCAGAAACAATTTAATAAACAATTTGCATAACTGATGTCCTCTGTAAATACTCTATTTGGTCCTTCGTCATTGCAATTGCCCTCGTAATTGTGCTATTATCAGTCTTTGAGTAATTAGCAAGGTGTAATGAGCCTTACAACATCAGTGAAATGAAGTCATTACATCAGTGGAGTCCGTACAGGAATCATATCATTACCTAAAGAGCTTTCGGAATTGTCGTTTCTGTGGTGTAATGGCTGCCAAAATGTTAATGAAGAAAATGTTTTCCACTGTATGCACCTGCATTGTGTGTCTGTCTGGGCTTGTGTGCAGTGAATAGCAGTGTGCCCTCACAATGGCGTTTCCGGCTCATCATCCAGCGGGCGGCGCATGGAGGTCAAGAGTGTCCTGATACTTTATATGAAGAGAGAGAATGTGAGGCTCTTTTCGCCTGTCCAATGTACAGGTAAATACTTTTCCTTTGCGTTAACGCTTTACCCATTTTTTAACAGTAAGTGACTGTTAATGTACAGAGTGGTTCTTAAATAAGGACCTGCAATACAAAATTGTGCAAAAAATTTAGGAAGGTGTAGGAAAGGGTGGTGTTTGGTGTTGAGATCAAGGCTCTGTGGGGACCATGCCATCACTTCCAGAGCTTCTTGTTCTTTTTTACGCTAAATTGAGATTTCAACCCATAGAAGTCCAGAGCCTTTTTGTTTTTTTACTATTTTACAATTTGCTCTAATAAATTATCTTTTAAACAGTTTTTTTTGTACCAATGCTTGATGTAATTTTTTTGGCTTTTTTTTTTACAAATATTTTTGAATTACTTTACACAATAATTCCACAAAACCCCTGAAATTTTACAAAAAGTACAATTCCGAGTAGTAACTTTTGTCTTTTTTTACTGCAAAAAAATGACAACAAACAGGTTTTACGTTTTATAACAAAAATCTAAATTGAGACAAAATTTAAAAATTCATAAATCCTCCCCCTAAAAAAAAACATTTCAATTCCATTATTCTTTGTTTTGTGGAGTAAAAAAGAGCCCTTATGACAGGTGTTTTATATCAAGGGCTTATCCTTTATTTTCACCACTAGATGGATCTTATGGCACAGACTTGGGGTTTAAAGCGAAACAGGTGAAACAGTGAAACAGATGACATTTGAGATTGCACATTTTTTTGCACTTATATATGAGTATCACATTATTTAACGCATATGACTTGCAAATTATGCATCATAGCTTTTGTAATGTTTTTTTAAACACAAAAACAAAAAAAATACATTTTTGAAACCTACACTTTTTTTTTTTACTTCAAAATTAAACAATAAGTGGATTGTGTCATTTGTACTTAATTCAAAACAGTCGCTATAATAGCCACATGCACCGGTGCGTGCAGTGACTTTTAAGGGTAAATGACTTTTGCAGCATGTTTGAGGTCATTGCCCTGCTGCAGAATAAATGTTTAGCCACTGAAATGCCTCTCTGATGATTCTACCTAATAGATTCGTACCAGCATCTATTTCTCAGCACTTAGAACACCAATCACCCTGATGAAATCTGCAATACCATTTATTTCACTAAAGACAATTGTACCACTCTCAAACCTTCGATGACCAATCAGTTTAGACACCTGCTACTTTTTTTTCAGTAAACCTGGTTGTTATATTTTCATGATCATTTGAGTTCCATGTAGAAAAGACAGCTCCTTCATGAAAATATCTGTCCAGACTTCTCTGGACAGTAGATAAGACGTCACATTGATTTCTGCCAGTTCGTGGGGGATGGCACTGCTGGACATTTTCTGTTTTGAAGATGTGTCTTGCTGCATAAGTTTTCTTGGCTGACCACTGCATCTATGATCTACAATAATGCCCATTTCCTAGTGCTATGCATTAGGCTATGTGTTATCCTCTACCTCACACACAAAAATGCATAAATAACATAAAAAAACAACCAACACAGCATTGATTAACACATTAGAAATATGTTTAAAGTTACTTACAGTAAATTGGTAGTTTATCCACTCCACTAAAGTAACAGCTGTAACATGGTCACTTGATTGCTGGCTTAATACATGTAAAAAAATAATTATATAAACTAACACTGCATTTTAATCATAACATTAAAACTCTCCTGAAACTCTAGGTTTCTTGTTCCACCAGCTCTTAATTTTTCTCAGTTTTTCAGTCCCTGACCCCTTTTATCCAACATTTATTTTCACTTGACTTGTGTCTATGTTTTTGTGATGCCACCTAATGTCTCACTGAAGTGTACACTCGTCTTTGTAACTTAATTTGTAGATGGAAGATACACAGATGGCATCCGTGCACTCTTGTCCCAGACGCAGTACAGCAGGGGTTGACGGGAGCCACCGAGTCATGTGGTAAAGGATTAGAGATGAGAGGTAAGGCTGGTTTTGCTTTATGGTCTGAATAAAACCGGATTTCGGCTGCAGTACTTTATTTGACTTTTGTTCTTTACCTGAGAGTTTATATATCTGTAAACTTTGATAAACGTTCTATATAACGTTTATAATCCAATGCATTTAATGAAACAATGAAAATAAAATACATACAAGCTCTCCATATTGACGAATCAGCAGCTCAAAAATTCTAAATTCATTGAAGATCCTGTGTGTAGCTAAAGAGGCAAAAATTTCTTAATGGGTTTGGAATTTGTTTTAAAGTTGCTGCACAGTAAATAAGTACGGTAGTTTATTTATTGAAATATCATTGTATTTATTGCATTTATTACTTAAAAAAGTAAGTGGTTTATTTACTGTAATATTGTTGTATTATATTTATTATTAAAATAGTGTTGTATTGATTATTTGTGTTTATTCTTTATTTTTATTTATTATTTATTGTTGTATTATTTTTAATATAATATTCTAAAAAGTAAGTGATTTACTTATTGAAACATTGCTCTAATTATTATTAAAAAGTGATTTATTTATCGAAATATTGTATTTATAATTTTTATTTATTATTTTAGTTATTATTTATTTTTTATTATTGTATTATATTATTTTAATATTTAATATTACTGTATTTAGTAAATTAATTTAATATTTATTGTTTTATTATTTTTATGTTATTAATTACAAATGTATTTATTTATTAAAATAGTGTTGTATTTATTGTACTTTTTAATTATATTATAAAAAAGTGATTTACTTCTTGAAATATTGTTTTTTTAAATATCTCTGTGTTTATTATATTTAATTATTATTTATTGTATTTATTTATTATTTATTTGTATATTTTTTATGAAGTAAGTGATTTATTTATTGAAATAATTTTGTATTTATTATATTTACGTATATTGTAAATATAGTTAAATTGAAATTGAGAAAAACAATTTTGCCTCTCTGAGTCTTTTCTCTATGTATGCTAAGAATAATGTCAAATATAAACAGTTTAATAATAATAATAATAATAATAATAATAATAATAATAATAATAATAATAATAATAATAATGCATTGTATTTAATAGGCGCCTTATATAGACACTCAAAAGTGTCTGTACAAAAATATAAAGCAAGTCAGACAGAGAGAAACATTAACGAGACCAATGTCTGAACTGAACAGAATGCTTTTTAAAACTCTCCAATCAGAAATGTTCTGTTTAATTAGGGGTAACTTATTCCAGAGCGACCGGCAGCTAAGGCAACCAACTTAGAGGCCCTTAGAAGAAAATATGCAGAGGAATGTAGTTTGAACGGTGATAAATACTGAGTGCTTAGTTATGGAGAGCTTTGAATGTTAGTAGCAGAAGTTTGAACTGAATACGAATTGCTTTTGGGAGCCAGTACAAACTAAATAAAACAGGAGTGATATGTTCTGTGATGGGAGTTCTGGTAACCAATCAAGCTGCATTGTATTGAATAAGCTGCAGTCTATGTATTGATTTGGATGGGAGACTGTGAAATAAAGAATTACAAAGTGCTAGTGAGTGAATCAAAATAGAAGTAGACGACTGATGATGCTGGATGGATCCGGTTTCTATTTCTGAGGTGAAAAAAGCAGTGCCTGAAATGGCATTGATGTGTGTTAAAAGACAGGTAAGATCTTAAAAGTACAGCCAGGCTTCTGACGTGCTCAGATGGCTTAATGGCAATGGAATCGATGGTGATGGATTTTGAGCCAACAAGAAGGATTTCTGTTTTATTACTGTTAAGTTGAAGGAAGTTAGCTATAAATCAGGTAGATCTAAGTGGCAGTTTATGAGGGATGAAGAGAAATTAGGGATGCCACAATAATCGGTTTTATACTGAATCGGACGGTATGCCATCTTCAGTTCAAAAGTAGGTTCCCAAAGTAGGGAACATGAACCCTTGAGGTACCCAAAAGCCTCTACACACCTATTCAAATTTTTGAATAGTTTTGATGAACAGGAGAATACCCAGCACTGACCCTTGGGGGTCACCTGAGGTAACTCTAGTGGGTCCGGATTTAAACAAGGTTATTGCCATGAACTGTGAATGGCCAGATATCCTCCACTCTGTAATGGAAGCAATTGAATTGGAATATAGAGAGAGCAGACTGCTCAGATTGGCTGTTCAAGGCTTTAAATGCCAATTGCAGTATTTTATAATCGATGCAGTATTTTATAGGAAGCCAAGCGAGGATAGGATCGGTGTGATATGATCATACTTTCTTTTTCTGGTGAGCACTTATTCTGAACTAGCTGTAGTTTTTTGGAGGAAACTGAACAGCAAGCTAATAAAGCGTTACAGTCATTCCAGAGGTCATAGATGCATGATTTTCTGCACCTGCTAAGGAAAACATTTAAATAGACTAAAATAGTTTGTTTAGGCAAAAAATATCTAAGTCTTCATTTTCCTATAATTTCTATTAAAATTTAATAGAATCGTTTTAACGTCTTTACTTTCAAGTGATGCTTCATACTTTAGTACAAGCATCTTTTCAAAAAACTGACAACGAACAGTTTTTAGGTTTTATAACAAAAACCAAAAGTCTTTATGAAGACAATATAAAAAAATGTTTAAATTGAAAAAAAAATTAATACTTAGTGAAAAGTGTATAAAAAAAACAGGTGCACCTCCCCTAAACCGTAAACAATGTTCTAAGCACTTTTTGTGCCATTACGTTTTGTTTTTGTGTCAAACCTTTAAAAAAATACGTCAAATCACAGGTCTTGTACTTCCAAAGGTCTTCCCTTCTTTTCACCACTGATGGCACTGATTGGGGGTCTGTAAACACGACTTTTTAATGTTTTTTTGAATGGAAAAATATAAAAACTAATAACCCTTTTTACAACACAAGCTTCTTTTTTATACAAATATTTTTTTCATTACATTATGCAATTATTACACAACAATCCTGAACATTGTCCTGAGTATTACATTTTGTCCTTTTTACTGACAATATCTGAAAAATTAATAACAAACTGCTCCTTTTTTACTGATTTTTATAACAAAAATCAAAATTCAAAAGATAAAATAAAAAAAAGACAAACAATGACAAAAAATTGTATAAAAATCCAGGTAAACCTCTCCTAAATCTTAAACATTGTTCCAAGCACTTTTGTGCCATTGTGCCTTGAAATAGAATTTTGACAAACACCAGCCATATCACAGGTCTTGTACTTACAAAAGGTTATCCCTTCTTGTTACCACTAGATGCCACTGATTACATTGATTTGGGGTCAGTAAAGCGCAACTACTAGATGATCGCACATTTTAATTGGAAATACTTTTCAAATTATGTCAAAAAACTGTTTTAATGCTCATTTACCAAAAACATAAATATCGAAACTAATAACCTTTTTTTGATACCTACACATAATATTCGAAATCAAAATTAAATGATAGGTGAATCATATCATTCTTACTTAATTTAAAACAGCCGGTGTCACTGGCACACGCAGCAGCTATATTTACTTTGATCATTTTCAGAATGGTATCTGTGCTTTTTCTGAAGAGCAAAAAACTGTCAATGACATGGCCTCCAGTAATTGTTGTCATATTATTTGGCAAGTGAAAGGATTTCACAAATGTTTACACATTCTTTCTTTTGCTAAAAAAAAATTAGCTTTTGCCGATTTCACATAAAAAAAAAACAGAAGTTTTTACTTTTAGACACGTTGTCGAGTGACATTTTGTTGACCTTCCATGGTTTATCAGAATGACAAGTTGGTACAGTTGAAGAAAGCTGACATTTTTATGCAGAGTCAAAGGTCAGTATTATTGCAGACACTGAGTGCATTCATTAAAATTAATGAGGCCATTCATTAGAAATAATAAGTCTGTGTAAATGTTATCTGGTAACAGATGAGACCTAAAGCTACCTGTACGTACCGGATTTCCAATTGTGTAGCGAGAAAGGAGTTTTCGTGAAGATGGACTGCTGGAGAGTGTATTATTTCATGCTTTCTCTAAACCAGCCTTGCCATAGATTTGATGCTGTGAGAGCATTATTGTGATTTTAAATCACATATTTGTTTATTATAGCAATTAATTAGCTCATTTAAAATGCTTCCTGATCATCTTTCTCCTTTAGAACTGACAGTTAGCTTATCTCAGTCTTCTTTAAAATTATACAGGGTGTTTATGGACCCCGTGATCTATTGTTGTATTTTAGGAAAGATTCCCTGCTGAGTTCATTTGATTATGTTCAGAATACTCAGGTGGAGTGGTGGCTATACGATATGTAAATGAGCCGGAATCCGGGTGCTTGCTGTGTTACTTGCTCCATCAGCATTCTCCAAAAGAAATAACAGAGTGCTTAGGAAAAGCTCTAAATAACACTAATTGAACCAGAAAGACAAACACCTCCGTGAAACTAATTCCTGCCTTCTCTTGCTTCTCTTCATGATGCGTGTTCAGATCCAGGGGTTTCCTGAATGAGCTGGAGATGAGAGGTGCTGATTGATTGTGTTTGCGAATGTTTTTTCAACACATGCTAAAACTAATCAATTCATTCACCCTGTCAGGGAGGTGTGTTTATAAAAGATCGTTAGTAACCAGTTTAATCTGGATATATATGAGAAATAGCTATAAGGGAATAATTTATACATGGAGGTATAATTAACAAGTGATTCAAATGAGTCGACTCAATGCCTCAGACATTGATTCAGAATTGTTTGAAGACTCGTGATTGATTGGGTGAAATTAATTTATTCTCCTTAATATACAGTAAATTTGTTACATATTTTTGACAACAAAGAGAAATAATTATTAATATTGAAAATAATTTTAGAGTGTTAAAATGTACAGTACAGTAAAATTACTCTACAGAGCATAATAGCAAAAAGAATCATGCAAATAATTCAAATTTGTTAAATTAATGAAAATTAGTTAATTTATTATCTTCAGTTCTGGCAGCATTACAACCATACATCTCATTTGCTTGAAAAAAAAATCCTAAGTGGAAATGTATTATGGTGGCCCCCCAAAATGTGCCCTACACACAATTTCAGGGTGGATGACTCAAAAATGCTACTGTAAAATATTCTTATCTTTTGGATTCTAACAGTCAATAATACTTGCAATAATGATGTAGAGAACTGTTTAGTGCACACATAAGAGAAAATCAGTTGTGGAGCTTTAAATTGTACCCAACTTTTTGTGAGTTCCCAACACTGATTGCATTTCCCGGCCAAAAAAAGCTAAGTTCAGGATGAAATAACAAAAAAAGCCATTGTAAAATATTCATACTATTTGGACTCTGGTGATTTAAAGACTTTTTAACGCAGTTAAAAATAAAAAATTAGCCGAATGCATAATTTCACCCATGGTGCTTTTGAAAAAAAAAAAAAAAAAACAACTTCGAAATGTAATAACTCAAAAATGCTAGAGTGAAATATTCTTAAGTTTTGTATTCTGACACTAAATAATACTGTCAATAATGGAACCTCAAAGCACAGTAAACAGGTCATCTAAAAGTGTAAATGTACTGGGGTTAATATTTAACACATGGAAACACAATTTCTTTTTTATTAACAGATATATACAGACAGAAAACAAAACACCTGTAATATAAAACATTACATTTTCATTAGAGAGAGATTGTGTTATGAAATATTTGACTTGTGCAGACTGTGGAAAGCTTGAAATTGAAACTGTAAACCTGCCATGAATAAACGTATGTCCAAACATATGAATATTAAACAATAAACCTCCAGACACAGTGCTGGAAGAGACATATTGTTTCAAGGTGGACCGGAAAGCATTAATAAAAAGCTGGATTCATCCAGAATTTAGATGTTATATAGTTAGAGCGGCGCTACTGTTCACAGACTTAACTATCGAGTCAAACAATAGAATATCAGGAGATATTTTTTTCTGATTTGATATTTTTCTACAGTATGCCCACTTACAAATCGATGTCTGCTTCCTATCCCGGTTCACATGGAACAAAGGGCATGGATGCTTCCCAATATGTGATCATTTTGAGCTGTAGCCTTTGCTGTCCTCTAAGTCATGCAGTGGGCTTTAAAGAAGTCAGATATTGATCAAACCACACATACTAATCTTCCTCTAACATTATGGATTAAAATGTCTCTGTTAATCAGCCCCTTTTCTTGCAAGGTGGCTTCTAGCATTGTGCAGAGCTCCAATACTCCTTTAATTGGGTTCAGATTCCCACATACCGAAGCCTTAATTTTAGAAGCACATGAAAGGGTTACTCTAATGAAGAGACTTTTTTTCCTTTTTTATACTTGGCCTGTGCCATTAATGAGTACTGAGGGGCTTGGCTGGCATGTTTGACAGACCCTTCGCAAGGGCCAAAAAGTTCTCCGCCATGTCCTTTTGAGTAGTCAGCAAACATTGTCACCTTTGTAAGTGGAAGCATTATTAAGTTGATCCCTGTCATGAGCAGAGATAAGAATAAAATGTTAACAGTAGGTAGAATAGGTAAATTGAAAGAGAGTGGTATGGAATTGAGAAGAGAGGGGAAATAATTGTGCTAAAAATGGGCTGCCTGGGTGATCCAATCATAATGTCAGCGCTGTCAACCTTTCTGTCTCTGGGGCACTGCTGGAACCTAGAACAAGTGCGAGAAAGAAAAGGAAGATCGTAGAGACTGAGGAGGAGGAAGAAACCGCTGTCTACCATGGGAGCTCTAGGACATTGCAAAGAGTAAAAATAAATGCATCTGACTGTCGTCTGAAGCCTAAGTTTTTACTGAAATCAGATTAAAAATAAATCCTTAGTGCAGAAACATTCTATACAAATTCTCTCTATTTTTCGTCAGTAGCTTTGCTATTTTTTTTTTAGCTAACACTTTTATTTAAGGATTAGAAGTTAGATAGAAGTTAATGACTAATAGCACTGCCTGGGGAAAAAGCTGAGAAGGTCACGGATTTAGCTTTGTTTATGGCACGCATTCATCGTGCATTGTTTCGAGCAGCTTCTGCACAAGATTTCTTTTCATCCACTGTTGCATTTATTCTTCAAGCTTTTGCATTGATGATGGTAGAGTTTGACCACTGCACAAAGTCTTCTCCAGCACATCCCAAAGTTTCTCAGTGGGGTTAAGGCCTGGACCCTGTGATTGCCAATTCATGTGTGAAAATGATGTCTCGTGCTCCCTGAACCACTCTTGAGCTCGGTGAACCCTGTAAGTGTCATCTTAAAATATGCCCCTTCCAACACGGAAGAAACAAATCTGTTGCTGGAATCACTGATTCATTCAGTATATTCAGGAAGTCAGTTGACCTCAATCTTTGAGTACTTCCTGTTGCTGAACCTGAACAACTACAGGAAGCCCAGAGCGAAGAACTGGAGGCGTATCATTTCATTTGACTCTCTTCTGACCCTGATGTGCCCATCACTCTGGAACAGGGTAAATCTGGACTCATTGGATCACATGACCACACTCCTGAGTCCAGTCTTTATGGTCCCTAGCAAACTTAACCTTTTTTTCCAAGTTAGCTTCTCAGACTAGTGGTTTTTCTAAAGCTGCACTGCTGTTTGGTCCAAATCCCTTGAATTCCGTTCACATTGTACCAGTGGATATGCTCCTACTTTAGCTATAAAACATTGAGTTATACTGGTGGTTTTATTCGATTGGATTTCACCAAATCCTTACGTGGTCACTGACCGTGATCTTTCCGGACTTTTTTGTCTGGCCATATTTCTTCCTCGATGATGAAGGGTCCTTTCTATCCTTTATGTTTTGAGCAGATCCTAAACTAATTTTAGTCATCCCCTCTTCCCTTCATCCCCTTAGATGTATTCTCTGATTGGTCAAATCATTGGTATGCATCATTCTCAAACCTCTTTTCTATGAGCACTGGCCTTGTCTTTCCACATGGTTGTTAAAGAAATGAGAACCAACTCTGTTAAGTGCGGAAGTAAGCACTGAGAACCCAAATGCAAGATACTCAGATTTATACTCTGAGAATTGAATGGCCTGAATAATAACTGATAAATATTTTAATTGTGTTATTGATATAACCTTTTGAGCCCTTTAAAAGGGCTGTGAATAATGAATTATAATAGTCAGCTTTATTGTAAATTCTTCACATGTACTAAAACAGAGTTTCTTTTTTGCTTAACAGGACAAACAGTAAAGTGCAGTGTTTTTATAAGTGTAAATGTAAAGTGTATTATATACACAAAAAAAACAAAACAATATTATTTTGTAGTTGTACAAATCACAGGATTATGCAATGTGTTTTTCAAATCTTTAATATATACCGGTGATTTTCACTTTTTATTCAAAAGTCAAACGTAACATCTCAAGGTCAAAGGTGCAGAACGAATAATCAATTTAAAAATCTGATCTGGTTTAGTGTCATTTATTTGTAATTTAAACAATGGCTTTTTTCCAGTCCTCACTTGTACAACGACAACATTCAATATCCTCAACTTGACGAAAAATACATGGAAGTATACGGTGTATGGAAATATATGGAATGTTTAAAAAGGTAAAAAAAAAAGTCTTAAAAAGTAAGACTTTTTACTTAAAACGTCGAAATTGAGATTAAAAAGTTGATATACCCTAAATGGAAACATATGCAAAGTATAGAGAAATACACAGAATACAACTCTGTCAGGTTAATAATGTAGACTTTTGATCTGTGTACACAAGTGAACACTGCAAGAATAACAGTTTAAGTGCTAAGAAAGGTGTGAAGAACTCCATTATTTCAATATAGGGTTAGAATTGGGTCTCAAAACTTTTGTCAACTTTTGTTAACTTTTTATATTAAAAAAATAGACTTTTCAATTATGTCTCAATTTATTTACTTTTGTATCTCAAAGTTTAGACTTTTTTTATCTCAAAGCCTTTAAAGCCAATGGGCTTCCATACAAACACACATTGCGAGGAAATAAGGAAAGTGAGAACCATGAGGTATTCTCCTTGAGATTTTGGTGATCAAATTAACCCCCTTTCCATCTGTGCGGCAATAATAAAGCGTTTCTTTTTATGTGTTTTGATACCATTTGTATTAATTATTATATAATGTTCATTATCACAGAAGCAGCCCTGTAACTGGGCTGAAATCCATTACATTTTTCAGTTTTTTGCTACAAACACTAAGCACTTTTTTTGAATACGCATATATACCAAATAGAGTTTGCAAATATGACTTGAATAAGTCATTTTAAGCAATACAAAGAACTGTTTGATGGAATCATCATCTAACGTCTAATGCATCCACCTACGCTACTGAGAAGAAGAGAAGCAAGGCTTGTAGTCAGAGGGCAACATTTGAAATTCAGATTAGGATCAATAAGAGATGTTTAAAGCATATGTTCACATTAGATCTTCTCAAAGACGGCAGAGGGTCACTTTCAGAAAATACAGCGTTACAATGCTCAAGGGAAGGGGATTTCTATGTGAACTTTACAGTCTTTAAGTTGATCTCTGCACAGAATACTGTATGTTTCAGCCATTTTACCTCTTATTCTTAAGTATCTGAGCTTTATTTGCAGGTTTGAATGAATCAACTATTAAAGCACTTGTATTTGGGTTTTACTTTGTACTATTCGTACAGTTTACAATCATGCAGTTATAAAGATTTCAGAAGGGCAACACGGTGGAGCAGTGAGTAGCAGCGTGGCCTTTAATCCAGAAGGTCGCTGATTTGATGAAACAAGTTTAGATGTTCTCGCCACGCGTGCATGGGTTTCTTCCCATGTTTAAAAAATCGAGTAATTGATTGCTTAACTGAGAGCAGCTGGCAGCATCCCCTGAATATTCCTCCCGAAACTCGTTTATGAATGACGTGGGTTGCTTCATTCCTACTTTATTCAAAACAGCTGATGTGATGAGAAGGTTTAAAGGCAGATTCATCTCAAATATAATCTGTGTAATCATGCATATTTCTCAGGGGAGATGGGTTAGAGTTCACTATCAAAACTCAACTCAGTGCGCCAATGTTTCAATATTGTTAAAGATAAACATTTAGTGTGTGGTACTCTTTCTATTTGAATTGATTGTATCAAAGGTGTGATTCGAACAGACCGATGAAAGTTTTTAGTGTCTGACTTATAAACTAAGTGTTTTCTCCTGGACCTGCTCTAGAACTGTGTTATACCTCGATAATAATGTGACTACATCTAAAATACACAAAGCCCATGTCGTTTAGTGTGACAGGAAGTAATCTTTTAAACAACCAAAAATAATATATTTTATTAAAGGCTTTCATATAATCTCACTCTAGGCCATTTTTAAGCCAACAAATTTGGTCATAGAATGAACCTCTGTGCCACCAGCTGGACGCAAGAACTCTCCCTGGCATTTCGTTTGAAAAGTTTCCTTTTGGCTTCTCTGTTAACTTGGCTGCACTGAAAAGCTGCAGTCCGCATGTGGAGGACTGTGTCAAAACATGTCATCATGTTAGACAGAGTGGCAAATTAAAGACAGCAAGGGAAAAGTCACAATCTCTGCTGTCTGCACAGAATACATCGACTGGTGGGTGGAACAGATGCCGTTTGCTGAATAGGTAACAGACACATTTGCCAAGCATGTCATTTAATGGCCCTCAGTAGCAGTGATGCAGAGGGGGACTTTATCCCTCAGATCTAAAAGAAGAAGTTGCTCTTGGAGAAACTTGATGGATATTACTACTAAAAGCTTGTGTGGTTCTGCCGTAAATACAGAACTAATCAGCTTCAAAGCAAGTAACATCGTTCCCTCAAGCTCTCTTTGCAGGGTTCCATGCAGGGTATGTAAAATAAAACTGAAAAATGATCACACATTTTGTCACATTTTTATTTGAATTACCTTGCAAATTACAAATCATAACTCTTGCAATGTTCATTTAGAACCAAAAATATCAAAATAATAACCTCTTTGAAACCTAGACATTATATTTGATATCAAAACTCAACAAAAGCTTGGTCACTTCATTCCTATCTAATTCAAACCAGACGCAGTGATTGTCAAACTAAGGTTTAATAACAAAGTAAGGTAAATGCAAACTAATGCAATGTTGGATACAGAATAACGTCTAGGTTACTTTCGTATCACCCATTCCCTGAAGGTGGGAACGCAGACATTCGAAGTATCGACTGTGGGAAATCCCACCTGGAAGGAGGTGGAGCCGAATCTATAACGGGCATATTGATTTGCGAGTGTAGATTATTAAAGCTTTAATCAGCTGCTCTATAAGAGCAGAGCGTAGCTCTACACTCATTCTGCTTCTTCTGAGGAGCCGAATCTACTTACCTCCACAGCACCTCAGATTCAGCTGACTCAAGGTGCATGGCCAGGAAATGTCTGCGTTCCCTCCTTCCGGGAACGGGGGTTTTCGAAAGTAACCTAGACGTTCCCTATCAGTCGAAACGCAGACATTTATGTTGAAGTATCTACTGTGGGAAAACCCTGCAAAGCGCCATGCACCAAGTCCATCCAGTCAGGCCGACTCTAAGCTGAGAAGGTTAGGTGTTAGTCAAGATGCCTGACTGGGAACTCCTTCTGCCCCTTAGCCTGGACAAAGTCTATTACGGGGTGCGTTGCGCTCCCGCTAATGAGCAGGGGAACCAGAAAGAGTGCACCCCTGATGTGGAACAGGGGTGCGCGGAGATCGCATATAGACCTGATAAGGGCTACCCGCGAGAGAAGCGTTCCGCCAGCTGTAAAAAGGGAGCGGAATCGAAGGTCATCGTTCCCCGCCCAGGTAGGGGAGGGAACGGAAAGGAGTAATACAAATTCACCTGATAAGGGACTTTGTATAGAATACACAGACCGGGCCACCCAGGCTTAGGGGGTCCCAAAGTCCGGACCCGAGTTCTGTAGGGATCAGGCCCAACAGCAAAACCTTACTACAGAACCTAGCAGAGCTGACGGTCCTAATGGTGCTATAGGCCCCGGACCAGAGCCCTCATCGGTATTGGAGTTGGTGATGAGGGAACGGATGTTCGACAGACCCATGGGGATGTGCATCCATGGGTATTGCCCCTGACTGTGCCAACGGGTTAACTGCCACCACTCAGTACCGCGGAAGGCACAGCCCAATGTCAAGGCAGTAGTGCCTGACGAAGGTTAGGGGTGTCGACCAGCCCGCAGCTCTACATATGTCTGCGAGTGAGACCCCCTTGGCCAGTGCCCATGAGGCGGCGACACCGCGGGTGGAATGGGCCCTCAGCTTTGTTAGAGGGCAGGGTACATCACTCGCCTGGTAAGACAGCTGGATAGCCTCCACAATCCAATGAGCTAGCCGCTGCTTGGACACAGCGTACCCCTTGCGCTGGCCACCAAAGCATATGAAGAGCTGCTGGGAGATACGGAACTCCCGGGATCTATCCAGGGCGTGGACTAGACAGAGTGTACCCTGGGCTGGGTCTGCCTCCTTCCGGGGCAGGGCCTGCAACATCGCCGTCTGGTCCTGGAAGCCTGGGCCTGATTCTCACCAGGGAATCCTCAGGGCAGAATTCCAGGCAGGTTTCATCTGCGGACAAGGCCTGGAGATCTCCAACCCTCTTAATAGACGCCAAGGCAGGCAGAAAGGCCGAAAGGGACGTAGCTGTTTGGACCCTTGGAGAAATCTCAGCGTCAGTAAGCGGCTGCCGACGGATTTCCCTTCGACCCTTCGGTGGAAGGAGATCGCCGCAACGTAGACTTTAAGGGACAAAGGGGACAGTCCCCGATAGGACAGAAATCTGCGGACACTGACAGGCTCAAGCTGTGAATCAGAGGTGCAGCGGACAGATGGCTTTGCTATCTGGGCTAGCAACAGCACATCAAGCGCAGAGGTAAGCAACCTCGCAAATCAATTTGCACTGTTATAGATTCGGCTCCACCTCCTTCCAGGTGGGATTTCCCACAGTCGATACTTCGACATAAATGTCTGCGTTTCAACTGATAGCGAACTCTAATTTAAACCTTCTTTTCCACATTGAAGCTCTTCACAGCGTAATTTTAAGCACGGTGAGTTGCATCCATGATTAAATTTGGTTCCTTAGTTTCTAAAATAATTACAGAACATATTACATTTAAAATAAGAGTTGGAAGGGGTTGGTAAACTTCAGTTGATAAAACTGCTGCAAAGACTGAAGAAATACTTTTTTTTTGGTCTGTTTTTCAGGGGTGAGCTGTGTGGATGAGTTTGATGAGGTGGCAGCTGTATCAGAGTGCCTCCGCTGGGGTGGGCCGATGCCCCCTCGATTCAGGAGCTGTTGGGTGCCGTGCAAAGATGACTGTTCCTTCAGTTCCTGGTCCACATTCACTGAGTGTAATGGGTGTGGGAGTCCCAGGACACGCAAACGTACCCTCACAGGTAAGAGGCAGACCACGAAGAGTCTAAAGCAATACCTTTAACCCCAAATCTCCCCACAACAAGGGAACATGTGTTTTTATTTTTCTTT
The DNA here is from genome assembly GCA_007224835.1 of Danionella cerebrum. Lineage (NCBI taxonomy): Eukaryota > Metazoa > Chordata > Actinopteri > Cypriniformes > Danionidae > Danionella > Danionella cerebrum. The sequence continues at coordinate 67,910 of SRMA01025377.1, read as the reverse complement.
CTTTGTTACAATCACTGAGGTAAAACCAAGCGTGTTTAAGTTACCTTCAAAACCATCAATTTCAGTTGCTTGTTACTTTTCAGATTCTCCAGCAGTTTTGTAATATTCAGGAGACCAGCAGCTGGTACAAGGTTGAGCTAGAGTCTCACCATAAATTTGGAAAGCATGGTTGAGTCTTATCAAATGGCCAGTAACATTCTGGAGGTAATAGAGCAGGGGTGTTAACCTCAGTTCTTTAAGTAGTAGAATGCTGCTTAAATAGACTACGGCCTGAAGCTGGAATTTTGGGAGGCATCATATTTTGGGAAAACCAAATGGGACTTTGAATGGAGGCCAAAATGAATCTTGACTGGAGTTGTGTTTTGGATCCTACATGGCAAAAATGGAAATTTAGTTTAAAAAAAGAAGAATTATCCAGAATTATCCAGTTTAGACTTGTAGGGTATGGATTACTTAGTTTTTTTACATTATGAAAAAAGAGAATAAAAAAAAATGTTGTATGTAGTTTTTGTAATTATACACCTAGTAGATGTTTAGGACCCCAGTTGGTAGGTGTACAGTGACTGTCCTGTTTTGGTCAGGTAAACGTGTATGCGTGTGTGTGTGTGTGTATGTGTGCGTGTGTGTGTGTGTGCGTGCGTGCGTGCGTGTGTGTGGTAAATAATAACTCGAAAAAAAAATGTAACCTCGAGAGATTTCTTTAGAATGTAGTTGCAATGGAATAAAAAATAAATGCTATGGCGAGTCAACAAGCTGGTTTCTATCCCAGTGCAGGTACAAATTACTGGTCTTTCTAAAATGCTTTGACAGCTTGTGACAGCAGAAAACACAGAAGCCTCTTGAGAATATCAATCGTGGAGCCACTTGAAGAATCTGCTCAGTTAAATACAACCCTCTAGAAGTGAAAGACTAACCTCAAAGATGCCATTTAAAGTGAAATTTAATTGTTCCGAGCTAGTCTTTGAGAAAAATTATTATTTTATTCTCTTTTGTCTTTTCTGTGTATAATAGCAGAGCTGCTGCAACACTTTCAGATTTTCTCTTGTTCTCGTAATTGAGATACTTAAATGATGCATCACGCACCAGTTGAACTGATTTATTCTAGAACTGTGACTTGATAATTATTTTGTTTTTCACTTTTTTTTTCAATTAATGTAAAATGTAAATAGTTATTGTAAACTAGAGAGAAAGAAACTATTTAAATTTAAAATCTGATTGTTTTAATCAACATTTTTGTTTAGTTTGTAACAAAGAATTTCTCATGTAAGCAACATACATGCAAGAAACCATTAAAAAGTAATTACAATTCTTTACCACTGGAGAATAAGAAATTCTATAAGTGAGAGACCATTCACTAAGATAGAGACCACACATATTAGAATCAAATATTTACAATTCAAAACTCAAAGAGATTCACTTTAAAGAATTGGTTTTATAAAGAATAGGTTCAAATTTGAAGTAGAAAATGATTATGTTTGACTGACTGAGAAACAACAGAACATGTGTTTTAGGACAATTCAAATATCTGGGTTTTATTAGGGCAATGCTTTATATCTAAGCAACTACAAGTGGCTCCTTTCTCATTCAAAGACATTCAATGTGGTTTTGTAATGACTAATAGAAAATTAGAATATGTAACAAATATTTTTATTATATACAAATCTAACATGGTTAAAACATTCCCATTTTGGACAAGTTTAAAAAAAACTAAATAAGTGTTTTCATGACAATAAGTATAATATGGGTAACTCCCTAGTATTTAAATTTTTTGTTGTTATTTTTTATGTTTTGTTTTGTTACTTTTTCTTTTCTTGCAATTGTTTAATATTTTGACATGTTTTAAAGTCAACATTTTAAGTTCTAATTTGCTATTGTAAGATCTTTTTCTTTTATGTTCATTGTACATTACTTTTTGCAATAAAAGAAAAAAGAGGGCAATAGAACGAGCGAGTCATGTGACAGAACTCTGATCGCATGACCAAGGCGATTGAAACGCGTGAAAAGGCAAAAAATAAAGGCTATAACAGACTGTTCCCCCAGAGGGGCAAGCAGTAGTAAAGCTGGGTCTCTGGGTCATACTGAAGGACCGTATAGAGTAGCATCCAGTCGTTGCTGAATTCACGAGGGTCAGCAACAGAACATTTCACACTGCATGACTTTCGACAGAATTGCGGAGAACTTTGTCCATGTTCTCAAACTTCGTCTTGTAACCAAACTTTCGCAAGAAAGATTTAAATACAGCGCGAGGTCAAGTGTGCCACACTGAAATGCAAGGACAAGATTATTATCAAAAGTTTGTATACAAATTTAAAAAGTTTTTAATTCATTTATTAGATCTAAAATTCTAAATGTTCTGGGCAGAGAACATATGGGGCAGAGTAGAGACACCTGCATGCCCACTGTGTTCCAAGCCAGGGACACTAGAACACATCTTGAGCAGCTGCTCCAAGGCACTGGGCGAGGGCCGGTATCGGTGGAGACATGATCAGGTCCTTAAAACCATCGCTGAGGCAATCAGCAGGGGGATCAAGGACAGCCGATACCACAGAGCAACAGCCAAGGCCATTTACTTCATCAAGGAAGGACAAAAGCCAGAGAGAACACCTAAAAGCTGCTCTGCAGAGTTGCTTCCCACGGCCAAAGACTGGGTGATGTCAGTTGACTCAGAGAGGCAACTGAAGATTCCAACACATATCACCCAGTCCTCACTAAGACCTGACATCATTCTGGTCTCTGAAGCAACAAAACAGCTGATCTTGTTGGACCAGTGCCCTGGGAGGAGAGGATGGAGGAGACCCAGGAGAGGAAGAGAGGAAAATATCAGGAGCTGGTGGAGCAGTGTCGGACAAACGGCTGGAGGACCAGGTGCATGCCAGTTGAAGTGGGCAGTCGGAGGTTTGCTAGTCACACCCTGAACAAGGCCTATGGTGCACTGGGCATATCAGGCGCAAACAGAAGAAGAGCCATAAGTAATAACGTGAAGGCAGAGAAAGCATCAAATGGCTCTGGTTGAAGAGAGATGAAAGGTGGGGGCAGTAGTAGCATGCCACTTGGACACAGGCCGGGGTCTGATCAGCCTCGGTCGGGTCGCCTGGAGGAGGGTGTCTGTTGCAAGACCCAAAACACCCTGTGAGTCCAGGAAACAACACTGAAGATGTGTCCAAGATTGTGCATCAGAAGATGTTTTTGCAAGTCTAAATATTCTCCTCCACAACGTCACGTTGCCCTGGATGTGGCTCCTTATTGATTGCAGATAACCACACACATTATATCAGTCAGGACACATTTCACACTGCACGAATGTGACTCGCCGATAGATCTAGATATTTGGGAAGCATACCGCTAGCCTGTGACTCTTTCGTAACGTTACTTCACATGTGTGGTAACAATTGTCACATGCGGGAACGACCTCAGATTTGCCTACAATTCTGGGCATTAACTCAAAATCATGCAGTCTGAAACTGCTGTAAAGTGGTTTGTTTTCCAGAAACGAATAGTTTCGCTTTATTTTTTTTACAGAAGAGCAATCCCTCATCCTCTCCTCCTTCCTAAAAGCGCCTCACACAGTGTGACTTGCTTCTACGCCACCGTGTGACATGGAGGGAATTGCAGTTCACCGACACGCCATCTAGTGTTCGAAAAACGCAAAATACATCGCAATAGAATTGATGAATAGAGCTGACGATGCAGCCGCTGCAGTTCACCCACTGCAGTGCTTCAGATTCATAGTATTTTAAGGCCGTAACTGGATGTGGTGAAGCCAATTCTTATTCGGCTTTCACTCTCATTTTTAAAAGAACAGAATCACACCAACAATAATTTAGATAAAGCCAGTTTTAGATAAAGCAGAGTTTTGTGCTCTTGATAGAAGATTACTACTGTAAAGTTCTTTATATCTTTGAATAAACAATTGTCATTATTATAAAACATACACAGTAAAATCCGTAGAGTTAAATGTACTCTGTTCAGAGAACATTTGGTTCCAGTTAAATTGACTGATATGTGTTATTTATTCAGCTATTTAATTAATATATTTTGTACATTTTTTCTAAATCGGAGAATGAAGGTTTGTCCGTCAGTTGTGTTTACCTTGTCTTTCTGTATAATACCAAATGATAAAAAAACTAATATTTATTGCAAATAAATACTCGACAACTGAGTACCTTTTACCTCTATTCATATAGATACTAAATGTTCTCTGAATGGATTTAATTTTACTCTGGAGTATTTTCCTGTGTATGTGTTGCCATTTTCCACAATTGTATATATCAGTCTAGCGTCAATAAATGCACCAGTTACTACTGCTGGGTACTATTTAGTATTTGCTGTTGATTTTGTTTTATTTGTTATAATTATCTAAATCAGCTTATAACTGTAAGTGTTGAGGTTACTGTAACATTGAACTGAATTCCAATCTAAGAAACCAACATAAAAAGGCAGAAATCAGAAAAATGCATGCTATTGACATCTGCGCGTCTTGTTTAGTTGAGTGGCCGACATCCAGCAGGTGTTGGTTTCTGGAGGAATCATCAGTGATGAGTCATTTTCAAGAAAATGTTTGTGATTTATATACAGTATCGTCTCGTCTCACACACATGCAGAGAGCAGATTGTCAGTGAGACTGCAGAGTCCTGACAGAGATTTCACACTGTTACAGTGTCTCACTGACCGTCTCTGAAGAGCAAAAAACAGATGGAGGCAGGCAAACACTCTGCAGGAAGTTCCTGGACACCAGAGATAGTGAGAGTCCTATTCTCTTTCCTCTATGGCTGTCTTCCTCTCTGTTTTTTTATATTAAATATTTTTTTCACTCTATATTTAGAGACCTACCTGTTTAGACACTAGGCGACTAGTATGTGTGTTACTTTCTGTGCTTGTTTGGTTCTCCGGTGAATTGTTTGGGGAATAATGAGACACAGTGTTCATCTCTAAGGTCTTTTAAATTGTTGTGGCTGTCGCAACAGAAATGCAACATTTCAGAACCAAACCAATAACAGTGTGCTTCACCACTTTTGCTGTAGAATTTTGATGATTCCTACAGAAAATCTCACCCTTAAATCTTATTCCGGTGCCTTTTTGAGCGTTTTTTACTACTTTTCAATTTGCTCTAGTAAATTATCTGTTAAACAGTTTTTGTGGCAATGCTTGACATTTTTTTAGGAAAACCCCAGCTTTTTTTCATTACATTACACAATATGTCCACAGCAAACAAAAAAAAACTGTAATTAATGTTGCAATTTTTATGATTCAATGGTTTATGATTTACGGTTTATGATGAACAAAAATTAACCAAAAAAATGGTTTTAACCAATCCACCAAAAAATCCAAGATAAGGTTAAAACAATGTGAAAATTGTATAAAAAAAAACAAAACAGGCAAATCTTCTCCTAAACCTTATGGACTGTTCCAAGTACTTTTTGTTCCATTATGTTTTGTTTTTGTGCCAAAAACTCAAAAGTCTGAAAGACGACTACTCATCATTCACAGCAAACAGTAAAATTTACATTTGCATTAATTGAACTGATACACTTTGGGAGTTTATAAACTACAATAATAATCTAAAAACCTGTGCATTAGTAAAATGATATAAAATGTGACAATTACTTAAATATGACAATTCTGTCAGTGTAACCTAACTAAAATTTATTAACATTTTAATATGTGTTTAACGAGGAACTGCCCTGTTGTAAAAGCAATGCTGTGTAGAACATGGATAGAAACGAGCTCCGATTAATAATAATAAAGGATCTTGTGCTTATTGGATGCTATAAATACATCGTCTCGCCAAGTTTTAAAGTCAGTTATTCAAAGGAGGAGGAGAGGGTAGGGCCGATGGCATCTTGGGAGTGTTGGCTATTATTAATGATAATATTACTATTACCACTAAATAGGATTTGCAATGCACTCCACCTAATGTGGGCTTAGTGTTTTCTGAAGACATGATAACAAATAGTTTTTTTTTTTTTTAAAACAAATAGTTTTAAGATTAGTAGAAATTGCACTTTTTTCTTCCTCTATTTATGGCGCCCCCTGGATGTACGGCACCTTTAGCATATGACTTATAATGCCTATGCCTTGGGCTGGTCCTGCGGCCAAGGCAGTTTGTGCTTTTATCATATTTTTTGGATTATTTTGGTGACAAATTAACATTAAGGAGGATATTGCACCTTACGGGAACCAAACAGTATCTGAAGGGACGACACACATTTCCCAGAGTTTAATTCTGGCTTTGTCTCAACTAGAGACTTGCCAAATCAACAGAGAATCCACATCTTGATTGATGATGAACTTTCGTTAGCATTACATTCTAGCTTTAAGCTGTCAGGAAAAACACCTATTTATTTGATGCAATTAAACTAAGTCAACAAAATCCCAAAAGCCTTGGACTCCTGTTTCTTGAAGCCTCATTAATCACTGTTCTTATATCGAAATGATGTGATGGGTTGATGTGATTGGCCCTGACAGATTAAAAGGATCTGTGTTGAACGCTGGTCTGTCGTTAGAGATGGCATGTCTGAACATCTTCATCTGATAAGCTTGACAGATCCTTTATTTCTACAAGCTAAAGTTAGTCATCTGGCTGAATGGACATGACTAACGTGTTTCAGAAAGTGGAATTCTATGGCATCGAATAAGTCCATTCCTCTTTTCTTTAGACAGGATGTAAAGAGGTCTTCCTGCAGGTCATGCTGGTGCTGCCAGATATTGTTTGTATATTTAAAAGCAGAGAAAGGAGGAAATGGAGCCAATATTGCTTGATGCAATTCTCATAAATCTCCAACATCTTTCTATTCCCTCAGGCTTTTCACAATTGTAAAAGCTTTCTACATTGCAGATGTTTGTTTTGGTCCATTCCTTTGTGATTCATTCAAGGTAACAGCTAGTGTATTTAAGATTTCTCAAAGCCAAAGTACCAACTGTGCCTACTGCTGATGCATTAAGGTGTTATCAAGTAAAATGATCAGTTTGTGTTGAAAAATGTGTAATGTTTCATTAGTATCCATATCTAGACTGGAGGGCTTATGTGTATTTGTATGGTCAAATATATAATAATATACCAGTTTAAAAAAAAAAAAAGCTTATTTTCTGACTTGGAATAATGGAAGTCAATGATACACAAATAAATAATTAAAAGTTATTAATTTAAACTAAAAAAATATAATCAGGCACTGCACAAAAACTAAACAAAAAAATCCACCAATGCCAATGATGTTACTCAGGGCCTCAAATCACTCATGTTACTGAAATCACTCACCACCAATGAAATAACGCACAATAGTAGTCTTATATTTAATTATATTTAAAGTAATTCGCATGTGATGAAACATTAATAAACTACATTATGTAATTTACATGCATCAGCACATTCGGCAGATATCCATAAACTTAAAACAGAAATTTTGTGCACTATATTAAACCCAACTTATAAGGATTACCCAGCTGCTTTTGCAGTTTTTTTGTCCAGCAAATGAGTGGAATTTGTCCACCTATAAAACGACAACGTAATTTAATGTCAACATCACAGCAGTGTGGTGATGCATTATATCAATCTTTATAGACATGCTACTGTTTATTTCATAAAGGCAATGCTGCACTTATTCAAACAATAAGATATTTTACTGTTCATCTGCTTTTCCTCTGACTGACTGATTGCCTGACAGTTTGATGTTATTAGAGATGCACATTTTAATGTTTAATGGGTTAAATATTTCTTAGAAAGTCAGACAGACGGGTCTGAAGGGTAAAACTCCTGGATTTAAAATTGTAGTAGTTTTGATTAGAGCAGTTACATTTTTTATATAAAAATATTTTAAAAGAAAAAAAATATTGGATATATTTTTTACATTTGTTTAATTTAATGGCTGTCAACAGCCGCAAAGAAAACGTACAGTTCGTAAATTTGCCAAATGGGAATTTTTTGAAAAATTTCAAAGCATTTTCTTAAAATATTTGTAAAAATAAAATTTGTCACTTAAAATCATTTAAATTGATGGAAACGTTGTGGTAAACTTTAGACTCAAAATTACCCTGAAGTGGATGAAAACATCCCGAACAACACCCAAGGGTTAATCCATTTATTGGTATCCATCTTATCCACCACATCACTGAACCTTCAGATCACAAAACTCCCAGCAGGAGTTTCTAGTAAACACAAAGCCCTCGATATCCTTGTGACCTTGGGTTTTAATTAAGTTTGGGACTGAACTTTGAAACCTACAGGAAAAAGATTAGACACCCTACTCCATCATATAAATTGAACCGAAACAAAAAATGTGCTGCATGTTTACTTGAAGTTATTCCATGGATCTCGCTCTCCACAGTATTTCCACTTTGGTGTTCTCAGAATAGTTCTCTAATCGTTCCCTAAGGGTGCTTATAGTGGTACTCAGCAGTCCACAGTCCACGGCAGAGTGAATAATGGTCGAGTTCACCATCCATCATTAATGTTTTAATACTTTCGAAAGACATAAGTACATTTCACACATGAGCTCCAAGAGTGCAGTCTGACTCAGTGTGTTCCTGCTCACTCTCATCCTTGTCCATCGATATATTCTCAGGTCGAGGCCGAAAACAGGAACGATGTCAGCGGGAAGACTGGTACCCCCTGATGGAATCCGAGCCCTGTCCGTGTGAGGAGTTTACTTCTCAACCATATGGTAATTGGTCCTCCTGCATCCTGTCAGAGACCGCAGGTTGGAGGAGTCGTCAAGAGGCACGTGACTGCGGTCAAGGATTGCGGTTTCGCGCTGTGGCCTGTCTGGACCATGAAGCCCACCTGGTCAGCCCTGACCTCTGCAGCGAATCCGGTTTGTCTGCTTGATCCTACCTTTTTTCCTCTCTGCAAAGAGCCATGTAATTTATCTCCCCTGAGAAAGCAAGCAGCCATTAGTCAAATAGAAAGCTGCAGGGTGCCCTGAACTGTCAGTGTGAATTAGACGGAGGTCCAGCCAATAACACCTGGTGCTTCTGCTAATGTCGTTAGTGTGATTCTGAATGGCAGGCCGCTCTGATTGCTCAACATGTTCTTTCCCAGGTCTTGTCGAAGAGGTTTGCCACCTACCTTGCCCTCTGGACTGCAAGCTAAGTGAATGGTCACCGTGGTCGGCCTGCAGCACCTCTTGTGGCAGTGGACTCAAAACCAGGTCCAAATGGTTACGGGAGAAGCCCTTCAATGGCGGGAGGCCATGTCCAAAACTAGACTTAAAAAATCAGGTGAGATGTACATCCGCAGTTGGGAAAGTGCGAGTTTCCAGCAGCATATGGTGGATTCCAGTAAAAAGCGAGTGATGAGAATCATTAGGGTCTATGATCACAGACATCATGATTCAGATAAGCGTTTGTGTAAACCATTTCATTTAGAGCCTTCGGTTTTATTGAATGCTTGAAATATCCTCCACTGAATATATTTTTTATTGCCTAGGTTTTGCATTTTCAGCATGGTTAAGATCCAGCTCATTAGCATTTGATTGGTTAATATATGCATCTTTGTTAAGTGCAGTTTACCAAACATAGCCTTGAAGCTAAAGCATGAACAAACACAAACTCCTCATCCTTTAAATAGTTCTTCTCTGGCATTGAGATGACACAAAGGTGCTAACAAGTAAATACTCTTCTTGATTGCCATTGATTGTGCTTGGTACACGAAAACATGTTCATTAGTGCAGATTGTCTCCTTCTGTGACCTCTCCTCCTTTCTCCATCAGCAGTTACGTGTTAAACATCTGCAACATTAGCATTTATCTCGCTAAATTACGCAATAGTGACCTTGATGATACTTTGTACATTGATGTCATCACTTGAGTCAAAACAAAGAAAAGGCAGAAAGAAGGTTTATTTGTCTGTGGTTTCCAGATGGGTCATGCCTTGAAGGGAAATGATTGTACAGATGTGCAGTGAATGAGACGTAGAGGACACATTGGTTTCTAGAGGTCAGTATGCAGATGAGGTAGCATGCAGGAAAATATTCCCATCAATTCTTCTGTGGCTGTGGGTACAGATGGTTAAGTGCCTACTAACAACATTTATGGACCCCATGCTCAACGAGACTCAAAATACCCTCTGCTAAAAGCAGAGTTTGCTTTGTCTAATGCCTCCTCCAGCCTTTTGGGAAAATGATCTCTTTCTGTTAACATTTTGTAAATAGCCGCACTGTGGTCTTTGCAGAGCAGCCTAACAGCTGGCAGCTGTAAAGCTCAATGTGAAGGTAGAATGGGATGTAGAATTCTTTATACACATGTTAGAAGGCCACCATCAAAGCACAAAGTGGATTTGTTGGTGTTCAAGTTTAAAAGAGACCCTGGAGAACAGGAGATGCCCTTTCATTGCTCCGAAGACTTAATGGAGTTCCCAAAAGGTTGTGTCTAATTCCTGAGCTCATGGTTAACAAATATTTGGCTTGTTTTTGAGGAAATTGATAACCTCAAAACATATTTGGGTACTTTCCTGACTTTACCCAGCCTGCCCATTCACTTCCTGTCTAGGACTAGTTTCCTTTTAACAAAGGCTTACTGCGCAAAAATAGATCTTTCAAAAGAAATGTACCAATTTTGAGTATTTCCTCTTCTTCTTTAGCTTATCTGGGGCCGGTTCATACAGGGGATCAGTCTAAGCAGGGATGCTTTAGCTCCACCAAGGTGTTCCCAGGACAACTGCGAGATATAAACTCTCAATTGTGTCCCATGTCTTACTCTGGGCCTTTCCTCCCCAAGGAGGCATCTGAACAAGATCCTTGAGCCGCCTCAGCTGGCTTCTCTTGGGGAGAACCAAATGTTCTACTCTGGATCTTGCTCTTGCAGTATCTCGTTCGATAGTCCTCTTACTCGTGAACAAGTCCCCAAAATACTCAAACTCCTCCCCTTAAAGCAGGATCACTCCACTGACTTGAAGGGATTATGCCAAAATTTCCTACTAAGAACCCTGGCCTCTGGTTTCAAGGTGCAGATTTTCAACCCTGCCATTTTCCATTGGGCCGCAAACCTGTCCTGGTATGCAAAAAACAAAGATGAACTCATGTGGTTAGCTTTTATCCAAAGGGACTTACATTTGAAAGAATTAACACATTTTTGTGAATTCTTGCTACACTTTTTGGTGATGTTTACTTGAAAAAATATATATGTCCACTTATGTTTCGAGGTATGTGGATCCCACAAAAATTTAATTACAGTGGAATTTACAGTGCAGTGAAACTTTACATTTTAACTGTGGTCCTGAATCATTGGTGATTCCTCAAGCAAACAAGGCAACTCCCTACAAATCCTCTAAAAAAAGTTAATTGTGCATGTTTTAAGCTCACAGAAACCTTAATGTGCAATAAAATGTTGGCAATGACAATATTCCCATGTTGACTAACAGACTTGAAATATGTAATATACAGACTCTAAACTTGGCATGGGTAATTAATTATAAACTGTATCCCCAGAAAAATTATTTTCATTCATCAATTGTAAAAAATCCAAGATTATTCAGGAATGTGGAAAAATATTCCAAAGGCATCCAAAATTGTCATTAATCATCTTACTGAATTTTGTTATTTCGCCCAATCCTGCATCAATTTGGTGGTTTTTCTCAGAAAATAAGTTCTACATAGACATACACTTTGATTCAAACACTTTTCAAACCTTGACCTTTTAGCACTTGCAATCTTGGACTTGGAACCTATTGAAATTCTTATTAGTGGACCCAATAGATTGGAGCGGTCCATGCTCAAAGCATTCAAGACGTGCAACCATTTTCCAAAGAAGTCAGGTTGTGCACTAACAAGACTTGTTGTCACTTCAAATGCATTCTTTTGCAGTAGATCAGACCAAATGTCATGAGTGGATTTTGATGTTGAGCTCTTTTTAAAGTTAGCTGTTTAAAGCAGGACAAGCAAAGAAAACTTCAACATACCCTGTTATGTGTCTTTGATAATCTGTCTCTTGTTGTCTGGCCTCTGCCTTTAACAAGCAATCCTTACTTTCCCCAGTGTTCCTTTTCACTTTGAGTCAAAGAGCAGGCTAGCACTCGGAATGCATTCCTTATTTAGACTTTCAGGTACCACACACTTAGAGAAGCCTGTCACAATCACTAGATTGTTCCAGTATCCTCTAAGGATTGTAAACTTTGATGGCAATCAAAACCAGAACTGTATTTCACCCCTTTTCTTTTGTGTTTAAGGTGCTTTCGAGAATCCAAGTGTTGAGCAATGGCACAGCTTATTGGATGACCTCAGGAAGGTCATGGGGTGTTTCATCTCATTATGCTAATGCTTTTGAATGACTTTGCCCTCTGTCTCAAGTTAGCTGCTTCCAAAAGAGATTAATCATGCTCAACATTTTCCAGATGTTTCCTCTCTAGTGTTTCCCAGACTTAGTCACTTGATTGATTGATATGTAATCTAGCCTCTTCTTTCTTTGTACAAGATTAGCACAAAATAAATAATGTGCATCAAGGTATAGTGGTTGGTACAGTGACTGGTTGGTTTGTCAGTCGGTCGGTTGGTTGGCTGGTCTGTTGGCTGGGTGATCCATTGTGTTGTTGGTTGTTGCTTGGTTGACTGACTGACTGACTGGTCTTTTGGTTGGTTAGTCAGTCATGAGATTGTTGGTTGGTTAACTGACTGACTGGTTGGCTTTTTTGGCCGGTTGGGTAGGTAATGAAGTGTTTGTTGATTGGATGTCTAACATAGTGGCTGACTGGCTGGTGTCTTTGAGTGAGTCTATTGGTTAGCTGTTCAATTGGTTGTGCGGTCAATCTGCAGATGGTTGGTTTATTGACTGACTGGATGGTCGGGTTGGTCAGTCATTTGGTTGTTGGTTGGTTTACTGACTGACCAGCTGGTCTGTTTGTTGGTTGGATAGTCAATCAAGTGCTTGCTGTTTGGATGTCTGACTGACTGGTTGGATGGTGGTTAGGTTTATCAGTCAGTTGATTTACTTGTTGGTTTACTGATTGACCGGCTGGTCTGTTTGTTGGCTGTGTAGTCCAGCTGTCAGTTGGTTGACTGACTAACAGTCAATCAAAGGCTTGTTGGATCGATGTCTGACTTACTTGCTGAAGGGCAGGTTGTTGGGGTTTCTCCGTCAGTTGATTAGCTCTTTTAGTGATTATCAGGTGTCTTTCAGTGAGTCAGTTGTCGGCTGTTCAGTTATCTGCTCGATCTATCTGTCAGTTGATTAGTTTGTTGGCTGACTGGCTAGTTGGATTGGTCAGTCAGTTGGCTGTTGGTTGGTATTTGTGACTGATTAACTGGCTGGCTAGTTGTTTTGTTTATCAGCATGTTGGCCGGATGACTGACTGGTTGGGGTTTTTCAGTTTGTCAGTCAGCTCTTCATTTGGCTGCCTGGTCGATCTGTCAGTTGATTGGTGTGTTGGCTGATTGGTTGGCCATTTAGTCTTTTGATTTGCTGCCCAGTTGTCATTCAGTAAGATTGACTGACACGTTGGTCAGTTCATTTTCTGGTTGTTTGGCTGGTCAATCAATGTGTTGTGTGCTGATTGACCATGCATGTTGCCAACTAACAGACATGTCAGTTATTCAGTCAGTCAGCCTGTTGGAATTCTGGCTGGCCTTGTACTTGGGCAGTCGGTCAGTTGGTTTTTGGTAGGATGACACACGGTCAGGCTGGTTTGTTAGTTTGTCAGTTCTTTGGATGGATTGATGGATGGATTATATGTTTGTCTGCCTGGATGACTGGTTAGCTAGATCAGCTAGTCAGCTTCCTATTTGTCTCCTGATTGGATAATTCTCTACCTACCTAAGACTAACTACCTTCATTATGTTGGCTTGACTATGTTTAATACTAATAAATACAGATACATGTTTGTTGAATGTCCTTGATTGGAACCTTATGTTAAGTCTTAAATGAAACAAGATTGAAAGAGCTTCTGCAATAGTAATGCTGCTTCATGCATTTAATTACACCATGATATATACTAACATCCCAATATAGTGTTCAGATCTACTCATTTATCTGAAACTCTATGTATATGTGTGGTCTGTTTTTACGTTTTTCAATTTAATGTGTAGTTTCCTCATTACTATGTTAAGATTGGTGATTGGTGAAGGTCTCACTACCATTTGAACTTAACGTTGCCCACCTTTAAAGCTGGGTAACATGTGGCAGGTGAGCTGAGATAGACGGTTCAGTTCATGAGACACGCCTGTGTTTTCATTGTTTAGACAATTTAACAACCTTTGTAAATCATTCCTCCCTCTTCTAGAGCTAGCCTTTAGCTCAGAACAGGATGTTTGTCATGCTCTTTAAGCTGTGACTGGCTTAATGGTGAAAGTGTGTTATTAAACCTTCACAAAGACAATTTACTTTTTGCTCTCTAATTTCTATTCAATTATATCATGCTGTAATTACATATTTCTTTTTTATTACAGAGCTACCTGTTGTTTTCTAAAGTAATGCTTGTCTCCATGATAACCAGACTAAACTGGCGCGCTCATTTATTATATGTTTTTACAGTTTCCCTTCAAATACACCATTTATACATATATACATATACATAATTAGTTGGTTTTTGGTTGGATGATATATAAGGAATTCAAGTGACCAGTCGCTAGTATGTGACTGTTTCCGTTGCTCACCACAAGCAAGAATAGAAATAAGCTGAAGACAGTTGCTCTCCACCACTCACTGCTGCCTCCATAATTGGTGCCAAGTTCAGCCACTTACAGATGATGATGATGTGTGTCAGGGTTTTCCAGAGGCAAAATATACTGTGCTTGGTGGTTATGGCTGTAACTGTAGAGCTCTGCCCCATGCTGAAACAATCACACTTTACTTTATTGAATACAACAAAATCAATGTTTTTCATTTTAGAGTATATCTGGTATTTCTGCCCGTGGAGGACCATACAGAATTTGAGCGGAGTGGCAATAGAGATGTTATACTTTGATATACTCGCTGTAACTTTGTGGACTTGGAGGTTTGTTTCCTAAGGAGATAAGTGGAGATTGATGTTTTGATTGACTACAATTGCTCCACATTATTAATGAGTCTCCCACAGGAATTCTTCACACCTCTTTCACAAACTCTCTATAATATGTCTAGTGCCAGTAGAGCTGATATTTATCCTGTGAGTGTAAGTGAAGTTTATACATGGAGTTTTCTTAGGGTTACAGAGTTCACCACAAATGGGAAAATCTCATAGTAGTTCAAGTGACCCCACTTTCCATATCAAACTGGATTTACATTCCTAGAGAGTTTGACTACCGCATTTACATACCACACTCACAATACTAGAATTGAAAAAAAAGTATTCGAACAGAACATCATGTCCAACAAGAGCTCAAAGGTGTAACAAGAAATCAAAAGGTTTTCCCTTGAACATTTTTTCCGGAATAACTACAATGATACCTTGAAGAACAAGAATGCCATTTTGATGGAGTGACAGGTCCTTAGTGACATGTCTAAAACAAGCCGATTCATTTACATTTATGCATTTATCCAATGCGACTTACATTTGAAAGCAACATATGAACAAATTTTTTTGTCAGATTTGAACCCACCACCTTTGCGTTGTTAGTACAATGCTTTACATACCGAGCCACCGTAAAACTGATTAGATTCAGAGCTGGCAAGGGAAGTCGTGGAAACACAAAGACGAACAGGAGTGAATAGCTAAGCCATTCCAAACTGAATTGTGCCCTTTAAAAATGTGGTGGAAAAGTGGCATTATAGATAAGGCATTATGGGTGAAGTGAATGACAGAATGACCTGATGAGGATCAAACCACCAACCCTCCAGTTGTAGGGTGGCCAACTCCACCACTCCATTGGCAATTTGGGCCATTATCTATACAGAAATGCAGTGGGGGTGGTGGGGAGCAGGCCAGACAAGCACCAGGCTCTGGGGGTAGTTCCGGGGTGCCCTCACCCCCCTTAGTCCGGTGGCATGTGGGTTTCTGGAGCAGAGGTGTGGGAGTTTGCTGTGCTAGTGTGTCCGAGCTGATGGGCCCGTCTCCACTGCATCGGCCCCTGCCGGAATGTGGGCAGCTCAATGCCTGGCATGCACTCCTGGGTAACTGGTAGCCAGCCGAGCCCAGTGACTGAGCTGGCCCGGTGGGTAACACTCTAGACCCGGTCGCTGGAGCACCTCTTGGGCTCCTTCAGCACCCAGTGGCTCTCGCGTCATCCATTGCTGCTCCCAGCATTTAAATGTTGGGGGACTCTGCTTTCCGTATTTTCCACTAGAAGAGAATTCCACTAGCCAGGAGCAGTAAAGGAGAAAGTTCTGGTGAGAGATTTTCTACTTCTCTGAGATGGAACCACAAAACACTTTTAAGTTCCTTAACACAGACATTTGGGGGAGATGTTG
Organism: Danionella cerebrum; assembly: GCA_007224835.1. Classification (NCBI taxonomy): domain Eukaryota; kingdom Metazoa; phylum Chordata; class Actinopteri; order Cypriniformes; family Danionidae; genus Danionella; species Danionella cerebrum. The sequence continues at coordinate 51,603 of SRMA01025377.1, read as the reverse complement.
CTGATCCTGTGTTTGTTTTGCAAAAATCAGTGTTTTGAACTTGATACGGCCTTCAATGAGGAGCCAGTGGAGAGAGATGAAGAGAGCAGTGTCATGGGCTTTTCTAGGCTCTACTGAAATGCAACTTCTATCTGCATTTAAAAAACATCACCAACAACAGACACATCGAAACTTTGAATTTGTAGCAAGCATTTTCCTCGAGAAAACTATGAGTACAGGAAAATCATGGACCTGGGGCCTCATTTAAGTTTGATTACGTACAAAACTGGCCCAAAAAGTGCTCCTCTTTTTGCGCTATGTTTCAGATTTATAAAAACTGAACTTGACATCAAAGTTTGCTTATACTTACATTAAATATGAACTGTGCATATGTAAACTTCTTTGTCATACAGTGGATATTTAAGGTATTAGGGACATCTAGTTTGACAAGCAAGACTAAATATATGGCTGGGGGAAAATATTATGAGAAGCATCATTTGGGTGTGAAAAGGCAATGTTAATTATATTAAGTTGACACAGTGTTAAGAATAATAGTGATTGTGATTGCTAAACCTATAAAGACTGTTTTGGCCTAAAAAGGTTACAAGATGGCACTGTTGGAGTTACTTTTTTCATTCATTCATTTTCTAACCTGTTTATTTTATTTTGGTGTCACGGGGGTCTGCCGGTGTCTATCTCCAGCGCACATTGGGCGAGAGGTGGGGGTACACCCTGGACAGGTCGCCAGTCCATCGCAGGGCGAGTTACTTTTGTTGTTTTTTTTTTAATTTAATTAAACAAATTCATATGCAGACTAAATAGCAAGTACCCTTGTGAGATATTGTACATGCAGACACAAACTGAGCATACAAGAAAGAATAAAGAACAAAATCTAAATGCTCAAAAATCGGGTCTAGGAGTCCAAGAATAGTTCAAGTTCTTCTTCCGTTTGTAAAAGATTTTCCGCATTTTGCTTTTTCGTACAGTTCACTGCATCAAAGAAATATAAAAGTTCTTTCTTTAAGGTGACTGTTGGCGTTACTTGATGACAAATGGACAAATACGGAGAGACGTGTATTTGGTGATTCCAGAGAGCAGTTCTCTTGGATTTATGTGCTGAATTTGGTCCAGATGCTATTGCTTTCCGGTTCTCCACCTCCCCTAAAAGAATTTTGATTTATTTAGGAGAAATTAAGTTTTTTTTTCTCTTTTTTTTCAACATCCGCCATAATTCATAATTCCCAAACACGGATAGGGAATGCTCGTCTAAGTATACATGAATATTCATGAGCTGCTTTGCATTGACTATATATGGTGTGGACGAGGCGTGTTTTAGGTGGAAACGCAGCTTGTGATGCGGTTAAAATTGAAGGTATAATGCCATTTCAGTGCAGGTATGTGAGTCTTATCAGCTGTTTTGAAGCATTTATCTTTGATATCGTTATCAAAAACACACCCATTCCCCAACTTACTTTGCAAAGCTGTACAAGCGCATTATTTAGTATTTATTTTTAAATCGAGACCTGAATCAAGCGGAGCCCTTTAACAACACCTTGAAACAAAGATCACTGTAAATCCATACTTCTTTGTTGTCTAGTGTAACATTCTAAAGCTCTGATGATTAGTGTGTCCAGACGCTTGTTCCTCCTCTGATGTTCTTCTGCATCACACTGTGCTTGCGAATCTGCATATTGTTGAGTCCCAGTGGTGCTCTGCTCAATTTGCTCCTGGATTCTTTCCAGCTCTGTGAAAGTCCTCCTGCTGTCCAGATGGCCCGCAGCATTTAGCTCTGTTACAAAGGTTAGCTATCAGTTTAGCAACTAATTAGAATAATGAAACGAGAACGCCATGATGATATGAATTATAAATGCTTGTCATCTGATAGCCATGGAATCCCCTTGTCGGTTAAAAAAAGGTCAGATTTGTAACGGAGTTTAATGCAATGAAAGCTCTCATTACTACAATTTATTTGATGATTCAATCCGGACAGAATTTGTTAATGTGTATACTTTTGAAGAGTTAAAAATGTAATTGTTTTAAAAAGACTGCTGCATAAAAGGAGCACATTATGTCCTTCACAGTTCAACAGTTAGGGAGTGACACTTAATCAATGTTCGCTGGTGTTGTGCAAATGGAGCAGACAACTGCTGGAATTAAAAGGTGTTAACGAGACTGTCCTCATCTTTCTGGCTGATGTTTGGTCGTTTTTTTTTAATTGTGAAAGTGTCTTTACAACTAAGAGAAGTAAGAGGTGGTGTGTGTAATCCACAGAAGTTATACAGAGACTGCAGTTCCTCCAGAATGGTTGGTTATTGTAGGATCCATGCTCCTTTTGCAGGAGAAATAGGACAAGCTTTACGTACATACCTTTCAGAATGACTCTATAAGACGAGAATGAGGGCCCAAATATCAAGAAGTGTGGCCCGTGCTCACGGACTAACACTCTGCAGCCTTTTTGGGCAGAAAACACCAGGACAGGAGGATTTGCTTATGGCAACCCTGTGGTCTTTACGAGTGTTTAATCTGAGCGGAAATAGTGGAAAGAGTGGAAATATTCTGCTTTCTGGCTTTGCAGGTTGTGTTATGGGTGAGTGATGGACTGCCAGACAGTGATTGGATGATACCCTTGAGCCAAATGTTTTTTAAACTTTAAAAAAGGGGGTGGGGGTCTATTTTTTATTTTGAATTTGACACTTAACCCTTAAAAGTCCTGTTTTTTACTACTTTACAATTTGTTCTTATAATTGTGGCAAAAAAAAACAATTTTTTTTACAAATATTTTTTACACAAAAATTACACACCAAACATTAAATTTTTAAAAATGTCAGCTCTTTGTAGTAAATATAATTGAGATATTAAATATAAAAAAAATCAGTTTTTATGTTTTAAAACAAAAATCAAAAGTTCTGAAAAAAATAAAAATTCATAAATCCCCCAAAAAAGCGAAGACAAGGTAAAAATTAATTTTAAAGAAAAAGGCAAACGTCCTCAAAACCTTATACACTGTTTCAAGCTCTTTTTGTGCCAGAATTTTGAAAAATATGAGCCATATCACAGGTCCTGTACTTCCAATGGTTATCCCTTCTTTTCAACACTAGATGGCACTGATGGCACTACCAAATGAAACTGAAAGACGAAAGACATTTTCTCAAACTTTTTTAAACTACCTTGCTACTTTTTTAAACTACCTTGCTATAGACAAATATAAAAACTAATAACCTTTCTAAACCCAACACATTATATTTGAAATCAAAATGAAACAATCGCTGGGGCATTTCATGAAACTGCCCGTGTGATTGGCACACGCACAGATGTGTGCAGAGACTTCAAAGGATTTCTACAGATATTTCTATCCTTTTTATACATATATGGAGTTGTGTTTTGTTATAATGTTTGACTGTTGAGCACCTTTTCCATTAGTTTTCACCACATTAAAGTCAGAACTTTAAGATCACGCTTGTTTTACAAGTCTACATCAGAGCATGAAGAGCCTAATGAGTTTGTTAAAAGCAAGAGGATGCACTTGATAAAAGCAGAGTGTCATATGTTGACATCCAGTAATGTCAAGTACCGGTAATCTACAAGAATATCTGCACTGCTCCAAACAGTGTCACTATTTAATTTGAACACTAATCCAGAATAAACTGCACATTGTGATGAACAGCAGAACCATGATGGATTCTGATTGGTGGAGAGTCGGAGAGTGAAATCCAAAAATACCTTTTGAAGATACCGTTTTGAGTGCTATTTAGATTTTTTTGTGTTATTTTGTGTTATTTGTTACTTTGAATTGTGTTGTATATGTTCTGAAATAGATAGAAAATGTTATTCCACAAACTTCAACCACTTATGTTAAATGTCATGTGCTGCGAACTGTTCAGTAATTCAGTTCAGTTCAGTAATCCAGTATCGTTGGGGAGTTATGCTGTTGGTGGTACATTTGTGTTGCTGTGAAACTCAATCTAATAAAGCTATTATTACAAATACATTTTGCTTTTACTGCACAAACTGCAACATTTTAACAACTGGGACATGAATAAATTTTTTTTCTTTCTGTTAATTATTTAATAAAAAAATATTTAGTATATTATGTAATAATTAAAATAATTGAAATTGCCAGAGGAGAAATTTTTCAAAATCATACCCATCATCAACCTAAAGAAAAAATAGTGTTGGGTATCTACAACGTGTTGGGTCTCTAACAACAAACTTAATTTGAACAGAAATAAACAGGCACCAGTTCAGACCAGGTGTCCCCTTGTTACATTATTTATATATTATATTATATGAATACATATATATATATATATATATTTACAATATGGCTTCAGGGTGGGTGCTCTATATTGGACACCCATGGTTTATTGAATGAACACTATCCCACAGACTGGCTTTTAGATCTCGTCCTTTTATTTTGTCTGAGTTTTTTTTGCCTCGTATCAGCATTTTAGTATCAAAACATCATCTAAAGTGCATTAGAAGTCGTTGCGGAGGTAGCATTTATCTCTTTACCTAACCTGATTGTTTTGTTTGATTCCAGGGGCCTGGAGACAGTAATGACCCAATCTGTTTGAAGTTTGAGTCAGCTTGTGACACTTAAAGAGATTTATAGAGAGGAGAGCTGCCTCCGAGCCTCACTCGCTGCTCTCGCAGTAGGGATCTGTGTGTTCAAGTGTGTTTATGTGTGGGGGTGTGCATATATTACGGACAAGCTTTGGATGTGTTTGCCCTCGGCGTTTGCCTTCTTGCTCTGCTTTGACCCACTATTCTCAAGAAGGACTGTATTTATATTTTAGAAGCACTTTTTATACTGTACGAGACTGCTGTGTGAGCACAAAGAATAACTGTGTAAATATTCTATTTACGTTAAAAACTATAAGAAAAAAAAGATTCCTGTCAAATGAGGAATAAGTAAACTGCACTTTTGGATGCGTGCACAAATTCTCTCTCCATCTCACTCCTTTCCTTGTAGGACTGGTTTTCTTACTGAGCCAAATACACTTGAGAGTCTAAATAGACTGCAAATCTACTTGGTACAATGTTGTGGACAGGAGATTTTGGCAGATGCGATAGAATTATGTAAACAAAGGATGCTTTCAGAAATATAAGGGTTAATCACAGTGCTTCATTTGTCCACAAGGAGGTCCTGGATCACCATGAGGGTACTGTTCCAGCAGTGTCTCAAATGGAGATAAAAATGTCCTGGGTTGGGAATGTTTTTCACTACAGTGGTACCTCGAGATACAAAATTAATCCGTTTCTAGGGTGGCCTCTGTATTTTGAATTTTACGTACATCGAATCGAGTTTTACATGTAAAATGTCTAATCTGTGCAATGGCTCTCAAAAACAACAGTATAAGTTTATAAAAAAATTGAAAACCAAAGAAAAATCAAGTAGCTTTTCTTCAATCCTTAAATCTTAAGGATTAAAGGCTTTAATTTGTTTTATGGTTTAATAAAAGTCAGTCTGGGAGCTTCCTAAATCAATTTTTTTCTTGAATTTTTTTGTTCAATTATGTTTTGGCTTATTCTAAGGACAAAAAGTTTTTTTTTGGTTAAAGAAATGTTGATCCTGGGGAAAAAAA
>SRMA01025377.1:9831-41617 GCA_007224835.1 Danionella cerebrum | reverse complement strand
TATATATATATATATGCAGGGCCCTGGAACCATTGTGATAATAGTAGCAGCAGTAAGTCTAGCCTCTCATTGAAGTGGGGAGCGGGAGCAGGATTTAGCATTTTTGGAAGGTAATGTGTCAACATCTACAGTGAAAAGGCAACTCCGGGATGCTGGGCTACAGGGTAGTGGCAAAGAAAAAGCCATTTCTGAGACAAAAAAAAAGAAAAAGATTAATATGGCCACAAGAACATAAACATAGGACAGAGGAAGATCGAAGTTTCAGGTGTTTGTATCACACAGAAGAACATTTGTGAGACGCAGAACAACAGAAAAGATGCTGGAATGCTGCCTGACGCTATCTCTCAAGCAAGGTGGGAGTAACGTGATGCTCTGGGGTTGCTATGGTAAGGTGGGAGATTCGTTCAGGGAAAAAGAGATTTTCAATAAAGAAGGCTATCATTCCATTTTACAAAGGCATTCCATACCCGGTGTACAGCACTTGATTGGAGACAATTTCATCCTACTGCAGGAAAATGACCCAAAGCACACCTCCAAATTGTGCAAGAACTATTTAGAGAAGAAACAGCAGCTGGTCTTCTATCTGTAATGGAGTGGCCAGTGATAGAAACACCATTCAGCCGTTGTGGGAGCAACTTGAACGCAAGAAGTGCCCATCCAGCCAATCCAATTTTGGGAGGTGCTTGAGTCGAAATTTCTCCAGATTACCTCAAAAAATAACAGCGAGAAACCAAAGAATGGAGGAATATAAAAAAAGTATAATTATTTGAAATAAATATATTTTCTAACCTGCCCTGCGATAGACTGGCGACCTGTCCAGGGTGTATCCCTGCCTCTCGCCCAATGTGTGCTGGAGAAATTAATGAATTAATTATTTCTAACCTTGTTAATGTCTCAACGATATTTTTCCTTTTATTATTTTACAACTCATGTGGTAAATAAAAGTTTGACACAAAGTTGTCTGGGAGAAATGGTGATATGCTGAAGAAGATGGCACTACTGTGGTTTAAATCTGGGCACTCTTTGCAGTTGCATCCATCTATTGAAAGAAAAAGAGCTATGGGTGCTGAAGACACATGCTCTTTTCCTCAAGTCTCATCTTACTGTTGTACTATTCAGTGAAATAAATATTTTGCACAAAAAAAACAACTCTTCTTGCTATTATGAAAATCATAGTTTAAGTATTCTGGTGTGTATTGAACATGGGTAAACCGTAAAACGTCCTATTATAAAGGTACGGTCACCTGATTCAGGATTTTGTCTACCAAGGAACTTACAATGTAATTAAATTGAGGCTGAATAGCTTTTATATTGTAATATGAAACACCGTCCTCAGTCTCTGCACCACATCTTCATTCAGAGATGCCATGGGGAATTAAAGTAAAGGCATTTACAGTGGCATTGTGATGCTCATTATTTTCTTTTGCGCTGACATGTTTGCATGGATTAGCTGAAAGAATTCACTGAGTGAACATTTAAGTGACAGCTTGGTGGAGAAGCATCTTTCTGAAGGATCACCAAACATATTGTTGTTGCGCTGACAGTTGAGCCAGACACTTGTCAGACATTCAGCTCAACTGTGGGGAAGCAAATATAAGATTGGAGACAAAATCACTTTCTCTTGAAAAGGGACATATATGACATTTCTCAAAAGTTGATTCATGGGAATTTATGAAAAATCTCTACTTGTTCTTAATTAATTGGCCAAATCTTAAAGAATTGTTTGCTCTTTTATAAAATGGTGTCTTTGGATATTCAATGGTTTCTTTTAGTTGGGCGATGTAAAGGTTCCCTTGCTTGGAGTGATCTGATTAATCAAAACTGTTTTCGCATCTCTGTTAAGTTTCCAGAAATCTGTGTTTTTGAATAATGTGTTATCATAAAATGTGTTATTTTACACATGGAATTAATAAGAGCTCACCTAAAAAAAAAAAAAAAAAAAAGATTAGTATATTGCTGTTTTTGATACATTTTATTTGAGCTCATCTCTATTTGTCCTTGCCTTTTTCATGCATTTTATATTAACTAAATATAAATTAATATCAAAACACACAGTACTTCGCAAAAGTTTTAGGAATGCTTTTAAAAACATTAAAAAAATCACGGATGAAACAAAGACACATGTGTAAGAGGCTTACAACTGGGTAAGGAACAGCATACTCTGCTACAAAGGTGACGATGAGAAATACAGGTTTCTTGTCATAAAAGAAATTGTCAGTCAAAAGCTCTTTTGAAGAATCTGAGCAGCACTGAGAATCATAGAGGCACTGCTCAGCTAAGAGCACATCAAGCTTCAAAAACAGAAGATGACAATCAATCCCAAGGCTCACCCCTTTTTCTGAATGAAAATATCTGGTCAGAAGTTGTCATCAAGTAAGAGTTGCAGCCAAAAGCTATATCTCCGATGGCAATGGGATGACATGAAAACAAAGCAAAGCGGCTCAGAAGTGCTTGAAAACACAGGATCTATAGAGTGCAGAAACAATAATGAGTGTCTACAGGCAACAGTGACGCATGGTGGAAGTTCCTTGAACGTTTAGGGCTGCATTTCTGCATTCAAACACATAGCCGATGTCATTAAGAACAATCTTCAATGTAAAGAAGCTCAAGAAGTACAGTGTCTGGGTTTACATGAAGAGACAGAAGATGTTTCTAAGCTTCTTCAAAAACTGAAAAGTACATTGAAAATTTATTTTCATTTCTCTTCTGTTCATACACTACTTTTTGTTATTTGATTAAAATTGATTATACGCACTTTTTTAAAATTTACCCATTTAAAGTGTTCTATAAGGTTTAAAATAAAGTACAATTAAAAGCATTATTTACATCAGGACAGGAGGGTGTTAAAAGAAGAGGGACAAAAAATTATATATATGTGTGCGTGTGTGTGTGCGTGTGTGTGTGTGCGTGTGTGTGTGTGCGTGTGTGTGCGTGCGTGTGTGTGTGTGCGTGCGTGTGCGTGTGTGTGTGTGTGTGTGGATGCCTTTTAATTTTAACAGTAGTTTAATGAACAAAAGAACAGTTTCCAAACTTTTCTCAAGCCTGAGTTTGAGTAAACATTCCATATGATGAAATTGGGGTTGATAAACTTAACTCACAAAATTTTCTGTTTTACTCAAATTGATTGAAGGTAAAATAATTTACAACAAAAAGTATTTAGGACAGCACCAAGTTTCCTAAGTATGGAATGAACAAGTTGGCGAAAACCGTGTTCCAGAAACTGTGATCTTTGTCTCACCACCCCAGACTACCCGTAGTTTTCTTTTCAGTAGTAGTCGTTTTTAGAATGTGCCCTAGTTGTACTTTTTTGTGCATGGTCATTAGGAGAGACTTCCTTCCTTCTACTGCTTTAGCTAACTGCAGTGAACTTGCAGGCGATTTTCTTGCACCATCTTTCTTGCAATTGAGGATCACTTTTGCAACAGTGCTTTGCTGATTTAGCCCTCACCTTTTTGTCTAAAGAAATTTTGTGACATTTTTCTTCCATGGGGAGTCATTGCTGAAAGGCCCATTTCATGCTAACTATTGCCCTTTTAAAGTGTGGCACTATAATTGGGGTGTACTCATTTATGCAACATGGGCTTGATTGAATTTGCAAAAGAACAAATCTTGTTTGTTCGTAAAAAATGTTGATTCTGAAAGGAAACTAAAGGTTTTCTGACAAATGTGAGGTGAACTTGTAAGGAGGTCCATTAGTTGATCAAAAATTCTGTCTTTCAGAGCTTGCAGGAACTTTAATTATTGAATTCAAATCTTATATGACTCCAAATTTTTATAAGAAAGTTACTGTGTACTTTTCATCATTAGCTTTAATTGAAGCTGTCGTAAACTATGTACTATTGTACAAACAAGCCCCAACCTCTAAATACTCTTCGGATCCAAGTCTCCTCCCATGGGAGGGTTGAAATGTAAATCAGACAGCATGTTTGAGAGTCCACGTAACCGTATATGGTATTCCTCAGAGACGAAGTGACCAAATACGATGTATCTTTCAGAGGCAGACACCATTGTTAATTAAAGCAATCGCACACGTTAATTGTAATCTTTTTTAGCACCTTTTGCAGCACACAACAGTTTCAAGTAGTGACTCTCAACCTCCCTAGCTTAAGCTCCATGCAACACTGCTAGAATTATATATATATAATAATTATTCACAATCTTACAAACTCATTGACAGTTTCGTATGGAGCAAAGCTGTTGTTGTTGAAATATGCTCAGGTGAAAATTATGCACCGCTGTTTATGAGCTCATAAAAATATGCCTCTGGGGATATCATTTCTGTTCGTGAATTAAGCATGTAACTTTTTACAGTATATCTTTGAAGGGATCTTTTCTCAGCCTGGGCCGTGACATTAGAGTGTGTCAAGTTGCTTTACATCCATTTGAATATTTCACATTAATGCTGCCTCGCAAGTCAAATCTTCACAGAGACTTCCTGTGGTGAATACGGAGAGAACCGAAATCAGTATTCAGATGAACCTGCAGCAGTAATGAAGCATTTGTTATTCTAATTAATGTTGTGCATAAAAAGTTTGCCACCAGGCCACTGATTCACTGAAGTGCAAACAAGTCTTCAAATCGCACTCAACAAATCAACAACAAACTGGAAGAGTTATTTCAGCACAACCTACACACGTCTGCATAATTTGCTCTCCACACCTATCACATTAGATCACAGCTCTCTACCTTGAGCACTCAGTATTTTCTCTGTCAAAGCACTCACCAACACAACAGACATGTCAAACAGCCCTGTTCAGTGACTGAGTTCGGTTGATTAGCTTCAATTTAACGTAATTATGAAATCTTCCAAAAAAGTGAGCACACATATACATGGCTGCAGGATAGTGCTCATGCTGGTAATCAGCCTTTTCAAAGGTGTTCTGCATGGGTAGCTCACTGTTAAAGGCTCTCATTAAAGTCTGACAGTGATGGAGAAGAAGATTAGCTGCTGCCTGCAGGCTAACCGGCGCTTAGCACGTAGCATTGCAAGGCCATGTGCTTCATTGACGACAGTGCAGCAGTCTCAGCTTCATCTCTGTATATAGTAAATGATTTTTAAACTGTGTTTGTTTACAGCCGTGTATTGAGAGCACTTCAAGGGTGAGGACCAGACACTTGCTGCGCCCCCCGGTGGCTGATAGAGAGTGTCCAGAGAGTAACCAGACGGACCCCTGCATCCTCAACAGAACCTGCTTCAACTACCACTACAATGTGTCCAGTGGGTCTCACTCACACTAAACAGAATGATTACATTGACCTGGTCCTGGTCCAGACGACACCCCCTTGGAGCGTAGGCTAAAGGTCTGATGCGTTTGGTTCGATTAACAGCAAACGCCTCAGGAATGTTGACGTCGTGTTTGCAGTTGACTTAATTAAGCCAGATTTCACAAGCGAGTTTCACATTGTGAACAAAAGATCCACAAAGTACACAAACCAAATACTTGAGTTAAAGTAGAGATGCACTACAAGTAAAAGTGAAAGTGCTCCCTTCAGAATGTCACTTGAGTAAAGGTGCAGAAGTATTTGCCTAAAATGCACTTCAGTATCCAGAGTACTAGGATTTATTTAGCCAATAATAGATCATTATCATTTTTGTTAAGACTTTAATAATATGTTTAAAGACTTTGACTCATAACGTTATTGAAGTTAATCAAGAGCTCAAATCTTTAAATTTAAATTTCCTGTAGAACCAAATGAAATAACACGATTTCTGTGCAGGTCAACCTTCAATTTTAGGTTTATTTTTACACATTTAAAGTTTAATAAAAAAAAAAAACCTTTTAATGTCTAAATTATAAAGCACAGGTTCACATGTTTTCTTTTACTATATTGTACCTAAATGTGCAAATATAACCTGGTCACATCAGATTACCGTAACAGAAAAAAACGCTGCTGTTGAACTGACACTGAACTGCATTTGCGCTAAAAAGATACCACCCAGTGGCAACCAAAACTATTGAAAACAGAGCTCGAATATACAAACTGCAAGAACTGTTCTGCATGAACTATAACAAACGGACATGGTTTGTCTGGGTAGATGCTCTGTATATATGTGTGTTGTGTAAAAGCTGCAAATGGGACAAAAAGAACTGTAACTAGGACTTATATATTATGTTCAGGTAGGTATTTATTTATTTTATTTTTATTTATTTACTTTTTTTCTAATCTCTTCTTCTTTTCTTTCTTTTTCACTCGTGAACCTTTCCCCCTCACCCTTCCCCAATCCCTTATCCACTCCCCCTTTCAGTCCAACGTCATCTTGTCCTAACACAACTGATGTAAACTGACTTGCAGGAACCATAACTAATAAATATTTACATATATTAAATGCTTCAATCCAGAGGAGAAAACACCACACCAGGTGTTTTACTCCCCTGGAGAAAGCACAACTGTCCAACTCAGCAAAGCATATACGCTCCCATGTGATAATCTTCCATGGCCCTAGCGGGACAGGACAAGGTTTAATAAAAGAAAACAGAGCTAGCTGTAGTCTGGTGGTTTGCACATACTTGACCAATTATGTTTTTTTATCATAAATAAAAAAGAACGACTGATTTCACAAAATGGAGTTGCTTAAAAAGCAAAATATTTGACTTCGAAACTCGCTTCTGAAATCTGTCTAAATTAAGTCAAATGCAAACACGATGTCAAACAAAATTCCTGAACCAAACAAATTCTCTCGAACCAAACTTAGCGAAGTTAAAGTAAAAAGTCTCCCCAAAATAGTACAGATACTTGAAAAAGCTACGTACGTACAATACCGAATTACATTTACTTCGATACTGCCCGCCACTGGTATTGAAAATGTGCAATTATAAAGAAAAACTTAACACTGGATTTGCAAAGGTAAGCAATCCTCACAGCATACACAAAAAGATATGTTTTGACCTGTTTGCGGAATTTTTTCTGATCAAAATCTGAATACATTTCCACCGATTTAAATCCTCCACACACGAGCTATAATCAGGCCTAAGAAGTTCAACCTGGCCTGAGCCCAAGAGAAATTTCTTATTAATGAACCCGACCGGAACCCGAGATTATTCAAATGAACTTGAACTTGGCGGGGAACAAAGAACCAGTTCGCCAAGGGTATATAATACAGTAGAAACCATGGCATAAAGTTGATTATATCCTGTTTATGTCATGTTCACTTGTTAACATAACATGACGTTGTTATTAATATCTGAGCTGCAAACATGGCTGAAATGATGAAAACAGCAGTTGTCTCATCAGTTAACCCAAAAATGTGGAAAACCGGAAAAATAGTCTCATGTTCAAGGTGGATTACCTGTAGTTATGCGTTACGATGCAAATTTAATTTTAGTGAGAATCTCGACAATTTGTAGAGAATGACCATTTCAGGGTAACTCACTTCATCAGAGACCATTTAACCCAATGGAACTTCAATTTAAGAGCACGTGGACCAGTGTGGCTGATTTTGTGTCTCTCATACCAGATTTAGAGAGAGACCAACGGCTGTGCTCCACAAATCAGGCTTTTGCATAATAAGTGGCGATTTACATTTATGAAAATTATAAAATAATTCAGTAATCCAAGTTCAGCAATTCTGGAAAAGTTTGCTGCTGCGTCTCACTCTAAAGCCGTGAGTTACTATGGGAAGGGAACCAGTGGATTGATTTTACCGATTCCACGGAACCTTTGAGGCTATGTGAATTTAATCAGCACCAATCAGAATGCAGTACTCAGACAGACCATGGAATAAATATTTTTGCTAGTGGTAATCACCAGAGGCAAGCCTCAGTTTCACCTCCACTGTATCCATTCTTGTATCTCTCGTGGTAATATAAGTGCCGGTGCACTGCAGAGACTAACCCGAGCCTGAGTCGAGTCGAGTAAAATTAAGGCCAAATCCGACCCGATTTGTCAGTTACGACACGACCTGCTGGATTCGGGCAAAGATCTTCAGCTTTACTCTACACACGATCCGAATTTTCAATGCAAAATTTCTTGCGCCGTAGTCTTGATATGACCAGTGCTTGGACTAGAAGTTGAGAGGAATGTCCAGTAAGAAGCTATCTGATCTTTCTGTTGTTATACAGAACAAATCTAAACGCTCGAGTGGTTTTAGCGATGTGCTCCTGGAATGTTAGGTGCTCATCGAAGATCACTCCAAGGTTACGGACAGAGGTGGACGGAGAGATTATCGACGATTTTTGTATGATGATGTTATGCTGGATAGTGTGGTTGGCAGGGACAGCCATGAGTTCAGTCTTTGCCATGTTGAGCTGTAGGTAATGGTCTTTCATCCACGTTGAAATGTCATTTAGACAATCTGTTATGCGAGGTGTAGAGTAGAATCATCAGGATGGAATGACAGGTGGAGTTGAGTGTCGGCATGATGGTAGGAAAAGCCGTGTCAGTGGATGATGGAACCCAGGAAAGTGATGTAGTTGAGAAGAGCAGAGGACCAAGAACTGAACCCTGTGGAACTCTTGTGAGCAGCTGCTGGTTTTAAAGTAATAGGCATTAGGGTTGGGCAATGTCAAGCAATTTAGGCATTGACGATGTCCATAGAGAAACATTGCGATGGACGATGACCATGTCCCAACCACCAACTTCGATTTGTTAAAAGACCCAATGTTACAGAGAGCTTTGCTATTTAATAAATTATGAGGCAGCAATATTAGCGGTTATGCTAACCAACCTAGCATTGCACAAAACACCTGAAATCGGTTAATAATGTCAACCAAACACCTCTAGAAAGAATACACACAATCCCGATTTCAAACCCATACAATATTTGCATGAAATTGATCCAGATTTATCTCATGCAAACAGCACATAAACAAGCTTCTTTACGATTAATGTTGGATTTCGAAAGTAACAGTGCAGTGCTAGTAGAGAATCCTTATTACAACTCAACCTCAGTCCTTTAATGTTTGAGGAGAAATTTGTGTGAGAAATACAGCATATTTACAATGAAACAAAGTTATCCTTCTGGCTACTAAAAAAGAAAGAAGTGCAAGAGTTCAGCACATTGTTACCAGTAATTTATTATGTTGGCTTGCTTGCAAAGCCAACATATTGTTATCTCACTTAAACTTATTATTCTTCTTCTTCTTCTTCTTCCGTTTCTTAAAAAAAAAAATTACCGTCAACTCCTCCTAGCCCGTTCGAGCTATAGTCACGAAACTTTCCACACACCTCAAAGCTGTTATGTAGTTTGTTGCTATGTCTTTTCGGACCGATTTGACCAGCGGTTTCCCTAAAAATCGTGTAAATCTCCCAAAAAAGCTTAAAATTTTTTTTCGATGGGGGCCCCTAGAGTGGTGATGTCATCGCCCACTCTAACTTTGAGTAAGCTCAGTCTTGTTGATACTTGCTAAAATACTTTAGTTTTCTTATATAAAAATTAACCTTTACACACACATTTTATATGTAAATGGTAGAGATTTTTGTCCTCTTTCAGTTGGTGTTGTTTACATTTTTTAAAAACACACCGTTTTTACTCCAGGTGGCCTAAACCACAAGGAGTGCACATAATTGCTCCATTCACCTCCATTCAAAAATTCTGCCAGCAAATGTTTCAAATCTCAATCGAAGGCTATTTCTAACTCGCCATAAATCATTCAAACTTTATCACAGCTTCACAAATTTTACACCATTCTCTTCCTTAAAATCTTGTGATTCTAACAGTCAAGGAAATATTTCAATATGTCTGGTCCTTCTTTCGTAATCCTTATTTGTTTGAGGCATGGAAATCGGACTTTCTCCAGCAGATTTGCCATCGTTTGAAAATCTGACAGTTGAGTCAGCTGACTCGTTTGAAAATCTGGCAGTTGATAACTCCAGGTGCAAGCTGATTTCAAATAAGTAGGTCAAAGGTGTCTCATAGACTTTCAATGGCCCATTGAAATGAATGGAGCATGAATCCCATAGATCCTATTGTAAAAGAGCTTCTGTAATTGATTGACACTGTAAAGTCATACTAGTATTAAAGAAGCAAATCACTTATCCAGCCAATCATTGCTTGTGAATAAATATAAAATAATTAAGCCACACCCACTTTTTGGCATAACTTTCGATGTCAAATATCTTCTAAACGGAACACAGTAGAGTTATGGGGGTTGCTTTATATTATTCTAAATGGAAAGTAGATTACAACATGATGTCACTGACTCCTCCATAGCAACCAAATTGTTTACCATAGCAACTAAATTGCCATATCTCTTTCTTAGCTTAGGAAAATGCAAGTGAATTGGATGTTGGTAAGCTTCACCCATAGTGACAGCTGAAACATTATATCATGTCAATGACACCTCCATAGCAACCAGACTGGTTACCATAGCAACCAATATGGCATGTCTCTATCTCAGCTTAGGAAAATCATAGAGAGATGGGGGTTGCTGTATTTTACCCGTATAGATATGGGGAGCAATATATTAGGTCAGCGACCCCTCCATAGCAACCAAACTGGTTACCATAGCAACCAATATGGTGCAGCTCTATCTCAGCTTTGGAAAGTCATAGAGACATGGGGGTTGATGTATTGACAAGGGGAACAAGGTGTTAGGTCACTGACCCCTCCATAGCAACCAGACTGGTTACCATAGCAACCAATTTTGCATGTACCTATCTCAGCTCAGGAAAATCATAGAGACATGAGGGTTGCTGTAATTTACTCGTATGCATATGGGGAACAATATATTAGGTCAGCGACCCCTCCATAGCAACCACACTGTTACCATAGCAACCAATATGGCGTATCTATCTCAGCTTACGAAAGTCATAGAGACATGGGGGTTGGTGTATTTTACTCGTGTTGACATGGGGAACAATATGTTAGGTCACTGACCCCTCCATAGCAACCAGACTGGTTACCATAGCAACCAATTTTGCATGTACCTATCTCAGCTTATGAGAATCATAGAGACATGGGGGTTGGATTATGTTATTGTTGCGGAATTGACAACATTTAAAAAAATAGGTATTAACGGTACCAACGCAAGCCAACATCGAAGTTTGCGTGCAAACTTTAAAATCTAGTTATTATTATTATTATTCTTCTGCCGTAAAACGGAACTTGCAGGGTAAACGGTAAGTCGTAGAAAGTTGAAACTTGGTAGGATGGTAGAGGACAATTTGGGGAGAGGCTCTCAAAAGATGAAGCAAATCGGCCAATAGGTGGCGCTATAACGATCAAAAACGCGTTTGGGGTCGTAACTCCAAGACCGTTTGTCGCACAGTCAAGTGCCTTACATCATTGGAATCTGTGGCTCAAGACTTAAAAAATGTATATCTCCGATTTCATTTCCGCCTATAAAATTTTTTCGCAAATTAGCATAATGTGCAAAATCAACTTTCGGATACTAGTCCTAGGTTTTTCGCCCGATCTGAATAAAAACAAAGCTATAAGACTCTATGGACACTGTTTAGCAATAATTATCAAAAAAAAAATACATTTTTGACTCAACGACGGAAAAGGGCAACAAAATGTTCGAAAAAGGAGGAGCTAGTTTTGCTTAGAGGACAATAACTCATGAACGAAAAAATATTAGGTCACCAAACTTGGGAATATTATGTAAGAGGTCACTTTGAGGTCATAGAAAAAAAATTGCACAGATTAGCCAGATGGTGGCGCTATAGATAAAAAAATGTCAAAAACAGCTCTAACTACGGCAAAGTTAATCCGATTGACTTGAAAATTGCCATGACTCATTTAGGTGTCCATATACACAAAGGACTAAAAGGATATGGGCGTATCTTAAAAAAACATGGCCGCCATGAGCCACAAAATTTTAAGCATTTTTTAGACAAGGTTAACAAAGGCGAAGAGGAATTAAACTCGATATCTCTGTTTCACTCATGGCCACAAAGCACTATAAAAAATTTTCAAAAAAATTGGTCACTAGTTGGCGCTATAACATTTTTTGCCTCAGGGAGAACCTTCGGTTTCCCAAATCAACACAATATGCATATCACCAGACAGGTAGTCTTATAACAAGCAATTTTGCCTCAAAAAGTGGTCCTCTAAAATGAATAGTTTATTTTATATAAATTTTTATATAAAAAACAACTTTCGCAAACTATTCCTAGGTCTTAAGCCTGACCAGAATGAAAACACAGCAGGAAGAATCCAAGGACACTCTTTAGCAATAATTATCAAAAAAAAATTAGATTTTTCACTCTCCCTTGAAATAGGGCATCAAGCTCTCTGAAATAGGCGGAGCTGGTTTAACATAAACACAAACAACTCATAAAGAAAATAAGCTAGCCTCACCAAACTCACAGATATGATGTGACAGGTCTTCCCCGACACAGAAGAAAAAATTGTGATTATTGACCACATGGTGGCTCTATAACTTAAAAACCCAGCAAAGAAATATTTAGTAAACTTTAAATATACCATAATATGTGAAAAGCAAAAGTCCAGTAAAGAAGTGCAAGACATGTGCATATATAAAAACAAAATGGCTGCCTGTGAAGAGCTGCTCCCAATGATGAGGTGAGCTGAGCTGGTGTAAGAATGAGGGAACCCAAATGCAGTGAGGATATTACAATGAATATGTTTAACACATGAAACTGAAGCACCACAAAATGTCTACCTCGATAAAAAGAAGGCCGAAACAGGAGATGAGACTAATAGGAATAACAAAACACAGATCACATATAGACAATGAAAAGGATGGAGAAGCATTAACAAGGAACAAACATTTGGCTGGAAAGAATTAATTAATGAAAAGTCTCATATGTTCAGGATTAGAAAGCCAAAATAAAGGTTACAAAAGCAAAACTTAAACTTGTGACTAAAACTTAAGTACCAAAACACAACAGATGGCAAAACATGAGACATGTCAAGATTTTCAGTTATGGGTTGAAGGACAAGGAATGGGGAAGACAAACAGCTCTGACCACCATGGTATCAGAGACAGGATCTGGGTTAGATCAGGCGAGAACCTGTAGCAACCACTGGAAAGAGCATTGCAATAAAGCTGGCATTGACAAGAGCCCAAAAAATTAATTTATGTGAGTGGTGCACGCAGCACCAAGGTCTGCCATGAAGCAGGCAGAGCCAATAGTTGGGAAGTTGATGGCAGTGTGAAATGGAGGTGGCACTGGTGATGCATGGCATTGGGGGTATATCAAGCTAGATGATACCACTTTAAAAGTACCAGGTTAACCAATACGATAGCAAACTTAAAGTCGGGTGTCTCCCAGATGACAACTGTCTCAGAGTTGAGAACTTTAACAGTCTCAGCTCAGTTGGAGAATCAACAGAGCAACCTCTCTTTTTAGCTGCTTCTGGGCACCAAGAAACTAAAAAGAGTATCCTGGGGTGGCCTCCAGCTCATGAGAAACTACACCAGGGTCAAACAGAAGCAAAGCTTTATCATTAGTGATTGGATTACAGTGGAGGAGCTATAATGGTCAAAATGTGTACAAAAAGTTATTAAAAGATGAAATTTTGCTAAATGTATGCATCGTGTTGCAAAATAGTCTTGAAATTTTCACCTCATTAGAACAGAACAAGTACACGAGAGCCTCTGGAGTCCTATGGTCATAAATGACGAAAGATGGCTAAAATACAAAGACAACCTTAAAGTGCTTAGGTGCTTAAACCCCGACCATTGCTGCTTGCAGCTATATTTATTATTATTATTATTATTATTATTATTATTATTATTATTATTTTTTTTTTTTTTTAATTTATTTATTTTTGGTATATTTATTTTTAACTCAATAACGTTACTTTAAAAAGTAGAAATACACACAAAAAAACTTACTGAATTACAGTTACGTGAGTAAATGTAATTTGTTACTTTCCACCTCTGTTTTTTTTAAAGGTGACCTGGATAATTTCCTCAGGGAAATATGTGAGTTTGTAAAGATCAATGCTGAATAAATAAAATGAAAATGTAAGTTTGGATTGCCCTTCTTGGTTTTGTTCTCTAGAGTGACTACAGTCACCTAACCTAAACCTTTATTTGTATTGCATAATTTTTCCCCTTCCATTGTTTTAAATGTGTATTTATTGTACATGAGTGGATGGACATACATTTTGACTGACAATGTAACGTAAAAACTTGACAACAAATTTAGTTATTTGAAATTATTTTAATCAAGTGGACTAAAATGCATACTGCCATTTAATAGAAGAAAAACGTTTTCTGGTGCAGTAGAGCCATTCCACCTAATGGGTGCCATATTTCTTACTAACTTTGTTGGGGAAACAAATACAGTAAGCATCTCAAACATGATAAGATTAATGAGCTCTTGATTGGTAATCCACACATGGGTCACTTTAGAAATTGGAGTGAAGTGTTCACCACCAGTTGTGGCCTATTGTTGATTATGAGATTGACACTTGATCAGAAGGGTACTGGTTTGATCCCCAGCTCCATTGAGAGTCGAAGGAGGGGTGAGTGTTTAAAGCTCACTCTCTCTCACCATAGTGCAAAGTACTGTATTCCCTCACTGCTTCCCGAGCACTACAGCTATGGCTGCTCACTGCTCCGGTTGTGTTCATGGTGTGTTTGTTCACTGGTATGCATGTGTGTGCACTTGGATGGATTAAATGCAGACCACATATTCCTCATAGGTATCTCCAAACTTGATCGAAAGTTCACTGTCATGAAAATCAGATTAAATGTTGCCATACAGAATTTCCTCTTCAGGATAATTTACCTAAGGTGTGCAAGTACGTTCAGAAATGAGTGTGCACTCTATGGAAACAAACAAGCCTCTGAAGTTCGATTTGATCTCCTTGTGAACACCTTGTGTAAAAGTCCCTTCAAATATTGTTAAAGCAAACAAATTAATTGCATGTTTTGGTCATGCATTCATTTAAGAAGAACTACACCTACTGATCAACAAGTGTTGTATTTCCATCTCTTTTTTCCTATTAACTCCCTTCCAGTTTATTTGTTTTGCCACCGCATTAGAGAAAAGCTTTGATAAAAGGTTCCATTTCAGTTGTTTGGGGTTTTGCCCATTTGCTTCCCCAGAAATCCATATTTTGATTTGAAATCTAATAAAAATAGAATAAGTTGGTTAAAACGAGCCAATACTCATTTGGAATACTTAAGTATGCAGTCTATTGGAGTTTGTTTTGGAGTCTATTCTGGTTGATTATGAAAAGTTACAAGCAGATGGAATGGCCCAGTAATTATTTAGATACAGCCAAAGAAACATATATTTATCTGTTGTCATGCTTATTATTTCATTAGGTATCAGCATTGGTAAATCACTTTTCTATATCAATGAATAGTATTCATTCCACAGCTGTATTTTGTTGATTCAGTATTAATTGATTTCATAGTTTAGCAATTATATTCCATTTAGGTCTTAATGTATAGCCATTAGATCATGATTCAATTTTATGTGTTCTTATACCATAATATATAACTATCATTGGTATTTGACTAGGTTCTAAACAATCCTGATCTGAAACAAAGCTACTGGTCACAGAGAGAATTGTTTGTAACGCAGAGTTTGACCTGAAGAATCATTATTCCTTTAGCAGTGCGGCCTCAGCATTAATCTTTGAGTTTCATTAGTTTATAGCAAAATATATTAATTGTTGATCAGATATTGTATTTAAACAATCGTTATGAGTTCAGACAAGTGTGAGACAATATCCTAGAACAAGTGGAATGTTTGAAACTATCAATAAAACGATCAATAAAACTTCTGTACCTGGATTCCGCCTGAGACCAATTTTTGAACCTTGGGAGGTATTTTTCAGCATCAAGATATTCTTTTATAAACAGCATAGTTTAAACAAGGAACATTTGTTTGTCTAACTTAAGTTTTCTATTGGTGTCTTTTTCTCTTTTTTTGACCATGACCTTCGCCTTCCCGCGTGACTTCAAACAGGTGAGAAAGCAAAACATTGCTGGCAGGAGCACGTGATGCTGCTGGAATGCGGGAATCAGCCATGGCTATTAGCTATTAACTTAAAACTCACAGTTGTCAAAGAGACGCAACGACATGTTTACGTTATGCCTATTTGACAGATGTGAAGACTGACCAATGAGTTATGAGGGCGGGACTAAAGTGGATCTTGTGCTGCCTGCTGAGAGAGAAATACGAGGAGATATCGTGACAGAGATGTGTCTACCTGGATATGTTTGATTGTTCTTTACAAATAATTAACAGTCAACGAAAGGTGTGTTGCAAGAAGATGAATATTAATAACATTAAATCATGGACGTGTTTCTGAATACGTGGAAGTTAAAGCCATAATTAAAATACGTCATGTTCCTGTTAACAGGACGCCCTGAACCTTTGTTTTGCGTATTGGCTTGTCCTGTTCTTTTACTCATTTGTCATAAAGGTTTTGTTAGGCTGCTATCTACAAGTTTTAAAACACAGCGTTAGCATTTTGTTTAATCAATGTAGAGTTTTTTTTTAATTGCCACGAGGACTGTACCTCTATTTCTGCTTCAATTTTATTATATATTCCTCACGTCATCTCTAAAATCGATCTGTTTGGCTCATGCCCTTTGCTCTGGTAGTATCCTCATGCTTTTTTGAGGACTGTTAAATTCACAAAAATATCCTCAAATGCCAAAATAAACTGGACTACTATATAAGCTCTCTCTCTCTCTCTCTCTCTCTCTCTCTCTCTCTCTCTCTCTCTCTCTCTCTCTCTCTCTCTCCTCTCTCTCTCTCTCTTCTCTCTCTCTCTCTCTCTCTCCCTCTCTCTCTCTCTCTCTCTCTCTCTCTCTCTCTCTCTCTCTCTCTATATATATATATAAAAGGACGCCCCCACACACACACAAGGTTCACAACTTTTATTGATCTAACAAAGTGGTGAATAAGATATATCAGCGAGCTGGTTTGCAAATTGAGAACAACAGAACGTGTATTCTCATCCAGGTCCTCATCCAGCAACTCTCCAGGAGAGTTGCGGGGTCCCCTAATTTAAAGGGGGATGATGGAGTTTCATCATCGCCCTTGATCCTCGACAACCTATCAGAGGGTTGTATATGGTATCTGTGATGAGCTATTGCTCTCAGGTTGTCACAGGTCAATGAAATTGTTGTATGGTTAAACAAAGCATGGCCTGGGTACAGTTTCAGTTTTGTCCTATGATTATCCCAGGCCCACAGATAAGTGCTAACCTCCCCAGCATTCTCACCATGACATATTTCTCTTATCTGTTCTGAATGACCACACAACATTTTCAATAGCATTGATGCATTGCCATGGCTTTCAATGTGGGACATGAAACTGCATTCTGAACTGCATGAACACACACAGCACATAGAGAACAACAAAGTGTTCTTCTTACCCACAACACTGAAGAGCTGTACTCCTGGACCTGATAGTGTAACGAAAGAGAGAGCACACAAACGAAACACAGAGGAGAGCTATTTCCTCTTACACATCTCTCATAGCACTGGTTTACACTTTAATATTTGCAACTTCTTAAATTTGCTTATATCTTACATCAATACAGAATGCTACGAGTATAATCAATCATGAACAATTGAGAAGAGTTACAGGTCATAATTTCAAATATTACACTATTGCTCTATATTGGGTTCTACTGTCTGAGCTCGTACCGATTCTTTAAATAATTATATCATTAACGATCACCATTTTCTGCTAAAAGCTAATGATACTGAAAGGTTAATGCTGAGGCCACACTGCTAAAGGAATAATGATTCTTCAGAAGTCAAACTCTGCCTTTATAACAAGATAACAAATCTCTCTGCTTTGTGTTCTTAGCTGTTATCTGAGAGCTACTTCAGATGAACTCAGAATGGGGAATTTTAAAAACTTTAACCCAGTAGCTTTGTTCCAGATCCAGATTATTTAGAACCTTATCAAATCCCAATGATAGTTATATAACGATATAAAAAGCACATCAAAATGATCTAATGGCTATACATTAAGATCTAAATAAAATATAATTGAAAATAAGAAACTATGAACTCAATACTGAATAGTTTTTGAGTCACGTTTTCATCTAATATAGGATGTAGTTTGAAAGTGCTTGGACATGAGAACATTGACCTGAGTTTTGCCCCTTTCAATCGATTGCTGCCTATAGCTTATTTATGAGTGTGTTATTCAAGCAGAGATTATTTATTGAGAGACAATTTGAAATACAAAGTAAAAAAAAGGCATATATTTTCTATTAGGTATTGTTGTTTGTGCAAACCGAAGTTTAACAGAGTGGTATTGTGCACATTTACATATGTTAATGTTAATAAAACACATTTTGAACACGTTTTGGACCAGTATGTGTCATGTGAAGCAAGTGTGTCTGTTTTTATAGGCTGGGTTTTGCAATACAGCATTTGATTGGACCCTGACAATCTTTATATGCCTCCCTTTTCTTAAAAAGACCCATTTTTCTGCAAACACAGATAGGATCAAAATCAGCAGTAAATATGAGTGGATGTCCATTTTTTCAAGGAAAGCTTCAGTGAGTTTTCAATTGTTTTATATAGTTTTGACTGCATGCTTGGTAAATTAAAGCAAATTAAATATCTAATGTTAGATTTTTTTTATAATTATTAGATTATTCAGCAAGTCTAACCAGTTCGTTGAAGAAGATGGATCTCAAAAAGGAGTCAACAAAGCTGCTAATGGAGGGATTGTCTATGGAGAATATTTACAGGTAATTATCTTTGTCAAATGGCTATACTATTTTAATCATGCAGGTGAACTGATCTGTTCTAACTTTTCTGTTATTTTCAATGAAGTGTAACAATGCCATTTATTTTGTTTTGTCAAAGCTTGACAAGATTTTGAATGCTCAAGTTTTGCAAAGTCAAGAGAAAGGCAACAAAATTCATGATGAGCATCTCTTCATCGTCACCCATCAAGGTTATCTGAATATATTCAATAAAAATATACACACTTTTTGGCATCTATAGCAATTCAATGGATTTTAAAGATTCTCTCAATGCTACCATTACTGCGCAAACAGAAACTATATTTCTAACAACCAACAGATTCTTGTAGACATTTAATTCTGTGAGTTATTTGCTCAGATTCTGATCCTTTTTCTTCTAGCTTACGAGTTGTGGTTTAAGCAAATATTGTGGGAGCTTGATTCAGTTCGGGATTTGTTCATTAAAAAGCATGTGAGTACAAAATAAGTAACATTTGTAGTTAGAAATCTGAGTTTTTAGCTTGACGCCGTTGTTTGTTGTCTTCAGGTGAGGGATGAAAGGAACATGTTGAAGGTGGTCAGCCGGATTCACAGGATCACCATGATCTTCAAGCTGCTGGTGGATCAGTTCTCTGTTCTCGAGACCATGACTGCGCTGGACTTTTTTGACTTCAGGTGACTAAATGAACATTTAGCAAATTTGCTTTCCATTTGCTTGTTTTTGCCTAATCAAAGACTAGATACATATTTCTCCAGAGTTTTGCTAAAATATTTCCGTATGAAGTGAGTTACCTTTTGTTGGTTAAATGTTTACACATTGTTTACAAATGTTTACAGTAGGCATGTTTCTTTATTAGAAGGTATGCATTAATTCCATAAAGTGGAAGATTGCTTGGAGAATCGCATGTTTTTTTTTTGTTGTTGGAAAAAAGAGAGAAGTTTGAAGACACTTGTGTTTTACCTGAGGGGTTGTGTGTCCAATCAGAACAGGGAGATTAGACGTCACTTCAGAATAATGCACACATTAGTCAAAGGGCCTTACCCATTCTGACTTCTAGTAAACTTTGATTTAGTAGTTTTTAATGAAGATTAAAAATGTAAAACCTTCTTATTCACATACATCTAGTCAATCAAAGCGTCAATCATACTCCATTCACATTCACATGAGCTTTTTTTCTTTTAGCTTATTATGAAAAATCCAAATCGTTAAAATATGTTGAAAAGATACATTCAGTCATGCATTACACTTGCAGTAAAGTAAAATAATTATTAAATTCTCCTCTTTTTGTGCCATATCCATAAGTTCTTTGTGAGGAATCTGAGTTTTACAACTCTGTCTCCAGGCAACGCCTTACTCAGCTGTACTAGAAGGGAATGTCCTTACATCTTATTTGGTTTAGCTCATTTAAATCAATAAACTAGTATCTCTTGTTATCTCTATATTACTGGATTCAAAGGATGTTGTTAATCATGTTGGTATTGGTAAAAAAACATGGCACATAATGACAATAGTTACCAAAAGTCAAAATAAAGCATTAATTTTGGTACCACATTAGTTTAGTGTTATTTAATCACTTTATTCGCTGTTAACAGCGGAATCACACAAGGCCAAAACACTTAAGAAGCTTCATTTCACTCCTCAGTGAGCAGTTTCATGATGAAACTGAGCTCGACCAGAGCCAAAGTACATAGCCCAAGTAACATCCAAACACTCCAAACCAGTTTGAGAGCAAAATACAGCAGTGTCCCAGTCATTTTTCAACATTCTGTAAATATTTTAAGAACAGCTGTTATGTTTGTATCTAGTTTGGACATGGATGAACAACTATTTTCTGGTTTACTTCTGTTTGTGTTTCTTTTCTTTTGTTATTCTGTTCATGTTTTACTTGAATTGTTGAGTGAATGAAGTAAATAAATGTTCTAAAAGATATTTCACATTAACTTCAATGATGGGAACTGTTTCCTACTCATCCAGTGATATAAAGTGGAGATGTTTGGATTCTTGCAGGGAGTATCTGTCTTCAGCCTCAGGCTTCCAGAGTCTTCAGTTTCGTCTTTTAGAGAATAAGATCGGTGTGGCTGATCACCTGAGAGTCCCATACAACCGGCAGCACTACAGAGACAACTTCCATGGGCAGGAGAACGAGACTCTGCTGAGATTAGAGCAGGAAGATACTCTCCTCACGTTGGTGGAGGTAAATACTTACAACTTTCAAATCCAGAAGACAAACGGAATGATATTTAAAACATGGATATTTACATTTGTAGCAATGGTTGGAAAGAACCCCTGGGATCGAAAAGGATGGATTTAATTTCTGGGGGAAGCTGCAGGCTAACATTGAGGAAGGTCTCAAGATGGAGAAGTGCAAAATACAGGTAGCCTCATTTCTCGTTTTATTCGACTGTATCTTTGTTGATTTTCTTAGTAACCTTCTGACTCACAATGTTTGCCATCAAACAGAAAATGGAAGATTGTGCGGAGAAGCTGGAACTTCTGGATGACCTTAACAAACAAGTGGAGAACTTCACTGCCTTGTTTGACCCAAAATGCCACGAGCATCTTTTAAGCAAAGGTTAGACCTGCTCCAAACCAATTTTCATCCAAGCCAATATATACCCAGTCTGCACAGGACACAACTGCTGAAAGGCGGCACCATTATCCCGTTTGCTCACAAGAAATAAAAATGGAATAATAATTTAAAAAATTGTTATTGTTGGATATACGATGTTAAAATATCCACAATTCGTTGGATATTGAGGTCTTTGTCTGGTCAAAACACAATCTGCAGTTCTTGAGATGCTAGCAGCATAGCCAAACTTGGTGATTTTATTCTCAATGAAATGGAACAGGATTCCAGGTGGAGAATGGAGAATGTAGGAAGTTTCATAGATCATTTACCACACAGCATATGTCTGGGTTCCAGCTGACCCAAAGCCTCACAAAGGAACAAAAGGGGGAGGCCAATGGGAAATGGGGCCTATTTATAGACCACACCTCTAACAATGCATTTTGGGTAGTGTAGTTTTTGCTTAAAGAATATTCAATACTCTCAAATTATAAACAAAATAGGATACATATGTTGAGATGAATAAGGAAATTATATAAATAAAATAAAAAGATGGAAAGGAAAGGAGAATTCACAACAGTTATGTATTTATGATAAATAACTACTGTTATTAATATAATTACTAAATTCTATAATTACTGCTATATCTTGTGTCTGTTATATTTTTACATATATTTCTATTATAGTATAATATCCAGCTTCTCATTGATGCTCCTCAGTCCACCCTTAAAAAGACGCTTCCCACATAATCTTTACTCTGCCGTGTTCACATTATTGATGGAAATCTGCGAGGTTTCTGTTTCACGCGAGGTTTATTGTTAATATTCATGCGTTTAGGGTTCAGTCGAGTGGTTTGTAATTCATTTCAGTTTCACTTTCAAGCTTTGAACAGGAAATATAATAATTAATAAATAATTGTGGTTTCAATTAAGGTTTAGATTACTTGTTAATCAAGCTTTGAGGTTCCATGTCTAATAAGATGCAATAAAAATCTCTTTACATCATTATAGTAACTATTATTGACTGTCAGAATCCAAAATTTATTATTTTATTTTTGTTATTCCATCTTAAACTTGGAATTTTTCTGGAAAGCTCATTTTGTGTTTGGTACAGACAAAAAGTGTGTTGTAGACACATTTATGGGGCAGGTAGATTCATTCACAGCAGCTGTGCAGACAGCATCAGTTTGTGGGTTAACGTTTGAGTGTAGTGTTGCATTTCTCTTACTGTTTTGTTCCGCCTGCAACTTTGTTCTGGCAAAACAACCCATCACTTATGGGAATGATTTTGTTTATATGAAATGATTTTCTTATCATGTGTGTGAGTCTCATTGGTAAATCCTCATATCAACTTAAAGAGCCCATATCATCATTTTGAAAAGTGAATTTGTGAAGTTTCCAACAACATGTTGAAATGGATCCAAGGTAAAAAAAAAAAAACACTAATTATCTTTAAATACGCCTTTTTTTTACTGAATTTTTAAAGGACTCAGTAATGAATCCTTTTATGAATCATTTGTACGAAACTCCTCCTTTACGTGATGCAATCTGCGATGAATGATAATAACATTACTGTTATTACACATATATTATGTAAAAAGTGCATTAAAAGTCAACATTACAATGATGCTTCCTAATCAGTATGAAGTATGTGTCTGAGGAGGAGGATTCGAGCTGGACGACATTTTTTATAAGCGTGATGCATCGAATGTATGTAGGTGCACATGTGGAAACTGCACATTATCAGTAGCTTGGGGCTTTGTTTTAAAACATGAATTACGCATTAGTGGGAGAGGTGTAGTATTATTGGGTGACGTAGGCACTTTTGAGCTAAAAATTCGGTTGGAAGAAAGAACTTGTTTCAGTGTCTCTGAGTCGACTCTTTAAAAACTTTAACTCGATACACAAACCACTTTGATGTTTAAAACTCAAAACATATGTGTCTTTATCTTAGAGCTTTTACACACTGCATTAAAGGTCACTTTTACTAAATGATGATATAGGCTTTAATACGATGGTGAATGAATGCTGATTTTAATTACATTTCAAAATATTTTTGCTAAGGTGTGCGGCGGCTTTCATACAAGGCCCTTCAGGGAGCTTTAATGATCAATTTCTATAGGTGGGTACAGAATGAACATTTCTCACTAAACAGCATTAAGAACAATAATGAAGATAATTTATTATTATTTCAGGGAAGAGCCTCGGTTCCAGCTACCCTTCCAGCTGCTGACAGCTCTGATGGAGATTGATACCCTCATGACCAAGTGGAGATGTGAGTCTTTCATTTACAATTCTGCTCTTTCATTAGATTACAGTGTATATAACGGTACAGTATACAGCCAGACCTACAGTCTAACTGTGGGATGCTCTGCCTCCAGATAACCATGTGTGTATGGTGCACAGAATGATTGGCAGTCAGACGGGCACTGGTGGATCCTCGGGATACTATTACCTGCGCTCAACAGTCAGGTGACTTACGGTACACTGCATGATTAAAAATGCAGGTTTACCACACTCTACTGCTAACATAACTAACCTTCATCTTTTAAAAAGTAATCATTGAACTTTTGTTTGTGCTATTTTAAAGATTGAGATCTTTATTTGGGTAACATAAGGTTAAAAAATGCTGTTTGACTTAAATAAATAAGTGACTATCTTCTGATAATGGATTTCCCATAATGCCTCACTTTCACATGTTTCAGTGACCGCTACAAAGTGTTTGTGGATTTGTTCAATGTGGCAACGTTCCTGGTTCCTAGTGCCTGGGTGCCAAAGCTGAACCCAAACATCAATAAGTTCCCGTACATGGCTGAGTATTACGACAGCTCGTACCATTCTTGCAGCAGCGACGAATCAGACTAAACCTGGCTTGTTTTTCTGTGCTTATGCAACAGTGATATAATCCTGAATGATGCCAAGTACTTCTTATCAATGTTTGTGTTTTTCTGTCTGTTTACCTGCTTGCTTTATTGATTGAAAGGTTATGTGAGTATAAAAGAAATCATGTACATATTATTTATACTTCATTCTGAGGAATTATTGTTTTTATTTCTAGTTGCATGCTGTAAATATATATATATATATATATGGTATATTCCTTAATAAACATATGAACAATATTTGAATGTGTTTTATGTACGAATACATGAATTCTTGTAACTTATGACAAAATCTATTTTGTAGCTAAACAAACAGTGTGCCAATACAAAGCCTTCTGTGAACTCATTCCAAAACACATTTAACCTTTTTTTTAATATCTTACAATTTTCTGTTACCCATTTTAACTCAGTATCTAAAATGTTTACCATGTAGAACTTTCATGATTTGATTTCATGATATTTAATCAGCCTAGGGTGCATATGTACGTGTTGAAAAACCAGAGCATTCAGAGGATCTCAAAACCCACACTAAGTATTTCAATTCACATGGGGAGCTACATGGGGAAGCTACTACACCCAAAGAGGCATGGAAAGTGCGTCATTTGCCTCACAAGGGGGAATCGAGCTAGGTACACTTGGGGCTAATCCCTTCATCTCCACGTGGCCCGCTGATCATCGGCCCCAACCTGGAAAACAGAAAAAGAGATTTAAAAACAGTAAAACTAGCAACAGTGTCTTAACAGCGCACCTTCTGTTAATTCACTGCATTTTTGCACAGATGTAAAAAAAACTATTTACAATTCCATTATAAAGAGAGAGATGTATAAAATCCCGTTTCTTACCACTAGATGTCAGTGTTTATTCATCAGTGAGCGACGTTCGTTCTGCCAAATCAGGGCCCCAAGAAAGCCCTTGCAAAGTAGCTCGGTGATCTTTTAAAAGTTTTGGGGAATTAAACAAGCGTTTGATTTCTGTTATGCTTATGTTTAGCAGGAAAAAACACAATGAATTTGTTGAAAATTATCTGTGGACCTGGGCGTCAACTGTGGAGAGCTTCAGGGAATGCTCTTGCTGGGTTGAGCCTGGACTGTTCAGGAAATCGCTCTCCTTCGAGAGCACTAATTAGTCCCTTCAGTATCACACTTGATTGTCCCTCGTCGAGACGCTTTTCCTGCTGTTATCTGGGACAAAACTACCCCGTTGACTCCACCAGAGCTGAGGCAGGGAAGCCCAGATCAAGCAGCTAAGGCAGTGTTAAGAAAAATCTCACCGTGGCCAATTAATCACAAATGTTGTTTTTCCTTTCAAAAAGTTCTCATGAAGATAAAGCCCATTTGACTTAATCTGTCATCAAGCGCTATGGTGTATTCCTTGTGTTTGTAGACATTGGCAGTAGAATATGATTCTACTGGTTTCTGTGCATACTCCAGTCTTGTCAATGCAGCAAAACAGAGTTTTGTAAACACTGAAGTACATTTTTGAGAGAGAGTTTCCTCCATCTGGTTGGCAGACTGCTTTAAGATTGATGGAGGTGTCATTCCCCTGTAGCAAAGATCTGTCTGTAATTAGCTGTTGCTTTGTTGGAGCACAGACTTGATGAGTTGTTCATATTGATCTTCTGAGATGTTTTTGTAGAGTGATTAGGCTATGGTGGTTAGAATGCCGTTTTTTTCTTAACGTGTTACTCGTATTCTATGTGTTTCAGTCCCATTACACCATCAGGAGGTGATTTAATTAACTACCGCTCCTCAGTTTTCCATGACACACTTGAGAAAGTAATGTATCAAGATGGAAAAAATTTGGCTGACTGCTTTACAACAGCTGATGTCTGAAACACAATAAGAACACACACCATAAATCTGTTTATTTTCCCCTAAACCCCACAAATACAATGCTAGAAACCAGTTTTGTTTTTGGGACCTTTCGATTCAACAGAATTCCTTTTTTTTAGAGAGAGAATGTGCCTTTGAGGTCTTCTACAAGATGGATAGATGATCTCTGTGAAAAGAGATTAGTGATGGGTGAACAGAGAAGGTGAGATATTAATAAGACATATGGA
This sequence comes from Danionella cerebrum, assembly GCA_007224835.1. Lineage (NCBI taxonomy): Eukaryota > Metazoa > Chordata > Actinopteri > Cypriniformes > Danionidae > Danionella > Danionella cerebrum. The sequence goes on along the minus strand of SRMA01025377.1, from coordinate 15,518 downwards.
TTAATGAAATAAAGGTTATAACTTAATTTCAAACATATTCATCAGCAATATGCATTAAAACCTCTGTGAAAAACAGGTATGCAAAGCTAGCCAATTAAACCATGATGATGTGACATAAAAAAAATGCTAATTATTGAAGTTAAATGAACCTGTGTCTATTTTACATGAACCGGCAAGATTTTAAATATTATTTACAATTTAAATTGTTCTCTGTAACTACGCTATGTTTTTTTTTTTAATAATGGGCTTTCCAGATGTGGTAGCTGCCTCCTTCTGTCACATGATCACCTGATATGGAAAAATTGAGAAATATTTCACCCTGATTCTGAGAGGAACCTTTTGCTGTGTGTGTTACGTTTGTTTGTTAACATTGTGTTTCAACTAAAATTACCTCTGCATCTTTAGAATTTGAGAAATAACACTGTGTAAATGATTCAACATCTGTGAAACACTAAGAAACATCTGTTCACCATTTCTACAGTCTCAAATCTCTGAAGGAAGTGGGGCTGAATTTTAACATGCAGTATAAATATTGAGCTCATTCACATTGATTATTTGAAATTATGTTGTATTTTTTTCCTTCATTCTTTGCTGCACAAGTTAAAGTGGCCAACTGTATTCATGGTGCTTATAGCAAGTCTGAAAAGCGTAGGATTTCATGCCTCAAAATCTTGCAGGCTTTCCTTTTTGGATCCAGGTCTACTCTGGAAGGCCAGGGAATTATTTGTTGAAAAGTTGGGATTTTCCTTTGAACTCCTACTAAATCATTCAGCAAGGAATTATTCACAGGGCAGGCAGAAACACACATTGATGCATTTTGCTGGATAAAGATTTACTGTAGTATTGTGTCTCAGAAACTCAAGTAGAAGACCAGTCATTTACAACTGATTGGTCAGTTGTCAAGCACTAGCAGAACTTGATAACTCATCCCATATTTAACACATTTGACAACGGCAATTTTGATTCCCAAGTGCCTTGTATGTTGTATAAACAATTATATTTTTTAGTATGCTGGACAAACCAGAAATATTTAATTATTTAATTTATAACTGAATAACCTGGACACCTTTGGTCAATATGGGGCAATTCAGTGAAATAGGAACACAATTATTTCTTTTTTCTTTTTGTTGCAGTCCTTTTTTTATCCCAGTCAACTTTAAAAGAGTATAAAAAAATGACCAGTCACCAGTCCATCACTCAGCTTTTAAACTGACCTTCAATCAGCAGTAGAACCACCTAGCCATCGCAGCAGAATTTAGAATACAAGTTAAAACCTAATTTGCAAACTGTTACTCATTTTATTTTAACTACATATGCCGCCTTCTGAAATTTGCCCATTTCTGAAACTGAAGAATCATCCAGTGATTAATTGCATGTGGTGAAGAGTGGCATGGTGTTGAGATTATAACTGTTACAATTGTTACAGTATATAATTCTTTTATAAATGTTCTAAATAAATAATAAAAAAAAATCATTTTTTTATCTTTATGTTTCAGAATATTTTTTATTTCCACAGCTGCTACTGTAAGACATTAAAATACATGTGTCTCATGTAATCGGATACATATTTTTTTTTGCCAAATTTATTTATGCATTTAATCATGGATATTTTTCCATTTTTATCAATGTATTTTGTTGTTCTTGTCGCACTTGTCGTCTTTATTCCTTCGATGAATATAACTGTTGCTTTGCCCAGCTCCTTCTCATTGATTGAAATAATTTTAAATCAGAAGACCTCAAGCCACGCCCCAGCAGCCAGAACTTATCTCAGACAACACCAATTACTTTGGTACGCTACAGCATGATGCAATTATGACCAAAACATGGCACCATACTCTTAAATAAGTAAAGCTACCAAGTGTTATCGGACATGATATTTGGAATTGTTTTTGAGCTAATAGTAGATAAAGAAGCAGACTTTAGTAGAAATGTTTCTACTGTAGTTGAATGAATTACTGTTTCACCACGTGAATTTCTTCATGGTTCTGTTTGAAATGTGAACTGTTTTTTGTTCCCTGCTGTTTTGTGATTGCAATGGAGACCTTTGAGGCCACAGGTCAAATTTATCCTTACATCACCCCCACTGAACATGTCAGTCTAACCGTTCACTTTAGAGGCTGAACATTCCCACTCGTCATTCCATTTTCGTATTGGAACTTGTAACTGAGATCTGTTTCAATCTTAAATCTTATGTTTATGTTTGGACTGATTAAAACTGCATTTTTCGTATTTTCTCTCAGTTTGCTTATTTCTGCTGATGTCATTCACCTCAAGAAAGTCCCATCCGACAGAAGGAACCTTTGCAGCTGTCAGATTTTCTGCAGATTTACAGTAAGCCTTCACTATTAAATTGTGACTATTTCCAGATGTTTTCCCCAGCATTTCAGTCATAGGGAACAACATGATTTTTTTTCTTTCTTGAAAGAAAGGGGAATGAGATCAGTGGAAAAAACTGGCTGAGCACTTGTCAAACACTGGTCTCCTGTAATAGAGTTTTAAGGGAGAAATGAATCCTTTCTTTAGGGGGAAAACACACCACACCACTAGGCAACTATTTTCAACCAAAACATAAACATCCCAATTCACACTTAAACCCAAGTTCAGGAGCATGATTTCACGATATATTTTTGTGCATTAGACAACCCTGTCAGCCATATTTATTACCATGCTACCATACAGAACAGTAGTTATTCTAAATGTAGGTTTATCTGTGGACCACCATGGTCATGTTCTTCCAACTCCTGCAGCATTAAGTACTGGGAAGAAATATTTTCCTCTAATAAGGATCTAAAAAATGTTTTTGCTCCAACTCATTTATTCAAAGCTTCAGGATGTAGAGCGAACATGGTTTATTCCTTGTTGCTGAACGGTTTCTCTTTCCCAGTTTAAATGCAAGCACAGGAAAAACAGGAAAACTCCAAATAGAATATAAATTAAATGTCTTGCCTGAACACCATCAGAAGCAGTGACGTTTATAGTCTAAATACATAACAGTTGTTTCCCAAAAAGTATTCCTAGGACTAGTGTACAAAAGCATTTCTCTGTCTTTTGATCGGAACTACCTTCAAGTTCTTCTTCCGCTAAGATCTGCAATTATTTAAACATTTAAGCTTTGTGTTTAATAATTAAAGTTGTTTTATGTCCTCGGTGTTGCAACTCTGTCATTTCAGGGTTAAGGAATATTTTGAGAGGCAAATTTGTACTTTAGTCATTGAAGCTTTGAAGCATTTTAGTTCTGCCAAACTAATTTCAGGAGGAAACAAAATGAATTTGCTTTCTCCGTTCTTCTCAATTATGCTCTATACCTTTTGTTGACCAGCTTCCCTTCTCCTCCTCTTCTTTGCCTTCTTATGTGGGCACTGAGCCTTTTTTGCACTTGTCATGCTCACCAAACCTTTTTATTTACACTTTGTATGTTTTTGTCATTTAACTAGATACATGTTGTTTTTGAATATGTCAGTGAGTGTTAGCTGCAATATGTAGCGGTTTTGAATAGTCGGTCAATATGAAAAAAAAAAAACAGAAAAATTGCAAAAAAAAAACCCAAAAACTAATGTAGTTAGTTTATTTATTTTGTATTTAAAAAATGACTGGCAAGACATGTTTTCACCTGCCTCCCTGGTCACACCTTGAGCATGGTGGAGGTTCCTTGAACCTTTTGGATTTCATTTATCCAACTGGAGTTGGAGATTTAGTCAGGATTTCTGGTGCTCTCAATGCTGAGAAATACAAGCAGACTCTTATCAATCATGCAATACCATTAAGAGGCCCCACGTATATTCTGCAGCAAGACAATTGCCCAAAACATACAGCCAAATTAGGATCTTCATCATAAAGAGTATCAAGAAGATATCAACATCAATGAACGTGTCTGGGACTACATGAAGAGACGTGAAGGATGTGAGAAAGCCTGCATCTACAGAATTCCTGTGGTTAGTTCTTGTAGATGTTTGGAATAAGCCACAAGTTCCTTCAAAAACTGTTTGCCACTGTACGGAAGAGATGCTGCCGAAGGCAAAGGATGCTCAAACCAAATACTGTTTTCATATAGATTCATCTTTCATTTATTCACTGCTTTAGTTCACTGATTGGTTGAAGAGTAATATATATGTAGATATTGCAGTTTCTGCAATTGTGACATGATAATATTGGTACTAAAAGGTTGAAAAAGTATGATATAGTCCTCCTTATTGAATTACCCAGCATCAAAGCACAGGTCAACACTGTAGTAATGTAATCCCCGCTCTGCTTGGAAAGAAAGATTCTCATTTTACAGTCACTAAAAGCTTCCAGGTTTACTCGCTCAGTAACTGCCCTGATATAGATCTCGAGATCCAGACAGTGACCAAAGCTTGGCCTCATCTTTTGTTGTGATATAATTCACACAGTTGCATAATGGTGGCGCTGTTTCTCTTCCAAACTCAACAACAGCTGAGGGAGTGTCAATGTTTCTGCCCCTCTCCATTCCTCTTTTCCTCATCATTTGTTCTGTGTAGACGAGTTGCAGATGTGGAAAGAAATACTCCCTCCCCCTCTGGAAGAGAAAGACATCGTCAGATGTCTCGTTTCATTCTCTCCTTCTCTCTCCCCCTCATTTTCAAACTTTTCACCTCTCGGCTCTTAAGGGTTTACCCCTCACATAGAATAAAGATGGGTTTGAGATACTAAAGAGAACACCAATCTATTGCATTTAAAAGTGTAGTGTATTTTGAGGATACCCACAGAATGGGAAGAACAGGAATTCTCTTTCTGGGACTCTTTAGTTATTGGAAGAGGGGCTTTTATCTGTACCACCTTAAAGCCCCTATACCCTCTAGATGTTGGAAAAACATAGACAATATTGTGGCATTTGGTGTTCATTTGCTTTGATGTTTCTTTAACTAATGGTTTAAAATCATGAAAGGGTTCTTTTCAAACTGTAGGTACCATGTGCTACTGTCTATCAACGTTTTATTCAAAATATGCTATCGAACTTGACTAAAAACCAGTGGCAAACCAAGAATATTTTAACTGATTTAATCTAATCTAAACAAACGGTTTGTTACTCAACTTTCCAGAATGTTCTCCACAAATGTAATTCAGGTACTGATTAATCGTAAAGCACACTTTACTGAGTTTAAGAACTAAACTTCAAAAATGGATGTAAATCAGGACATTTTCACTGACAAACTTAGTGTGAACGTGCCCTCAAGGAAGGATCAAGTGCTAAGGGGTTCTGAGAAAACACGGACTGTAAACTATCTACATTTGTGCTGTTTTAACAGGTTTCCTGTTATAACAAGTATAATGGAGAAGGAGCAAGTGATTCATTAGCAAGTTAGCAGGATTAAGGGCCCTCTCCCTTTCTGTCAGAGCAGCTAAGCTCAGTATTTGGTCTATTTGTTCGGAAGATTTTTTGTGGTGGCTTCCAGCCCTTTAGTTCATTTAATGCTTATTTCTCTCTAATTACAAACAAGCTTGCCGACAGAAAAGAGGTTGAGAAATGGCCATTCATGAGGGAGCTGAATGAATAATTATACTATTTGAATATTCATTTAATGCACGTTGGTTTTTTATTTTCGCCTATTGAGCGTGTTAAACACTTTTGGGCTATTTAGTTATTCAGTTTGGGTCAATAGATTAAACTGAACCATACCGGCCATTTGTATAAATTAATGCCCAATATAAAGTTTATGCAGTGTTATAGT